>JAYDYQ010000375.1:0-25004 GCA_034814905.1 Penstemon davidsonii | reverse complement strand
GGTGATGGGTCAGCTCGTTCGACCTCTTCGGCCTTTTCAGCTTCAGTGACCTCATCCAGTTCTATGTTATGTTCTTTCTTGTCCACCAAGAAATCCTTCTCTAAGAAGTGTGCGTTCCTTGAGACAAACGTAGTTTGTCTCGTAGGATCATAGAACTCGTATCCTATCGAGTTTTCTGGATACCCCACGAATTTGCACAAAGTGGATTTTGTTTCCAATTTATCTCCCACTAGCTTTTTGACGTAAGCGGGAGATCCCCATATGCGCATGAATGCGTATGAGGGTGCCTTGCCAAACCATAATTCGTATGGTGTCTTTTGTACGGATTTAGAAGGTACCATATTTAGTATCTTCGTTGCCGTGAGGAGGGCATGTCCCCAAAATGAAAGAGGAAGGTCAGTGGCACTCATCATGGATCGAACCATATCCATCAAGGTTCGATTCCTTCTCTCAGCTACTCCATTTAATTGTGGTGTAGCAGGAGGAGTCCACTGAGATAATATTCCATGCTCTACAAGATAATTCAGAAATTCGTTACTAAGAAATTCTCCACCTCGGTCAGAACGAAGAGCCTTTATCGTATGACCAAGTTGATTCTCTACTTCCATTTTGAATTCTTTGAATCGTTCAAAGGCTTCAGACTTGTGTTTCAGCAAGAACACATATCCATAACGACTATAGTCGTCAGTGAAGGTGATGAAGTAGTCGTAGCCACCTCGGGCGCTTTTTCTTAGTGGTCCACATACGTCAGTATGTATCAAGTCCAATGTTTGCTTGGTTCGCTCAGGGTTTCCCTTAAATGGCAGCTTAGCCATTTTACCCTTAAGACATGGTTCACATGTTGGCATTTCATCAATGTGCTTGATCTCAAGCGCGCCAGATGATGCTAACTTTTGATCCTTGACTTAGATATATGTCCAAGTCTAGCGTGCCATAATTGGGCAGAAATTTCATTATATTGATTTCTTTTGTTTTGTTGTACGTGCATAACTAACTTAGGTGGTTCTATGGTGTATAGTCCATCTTTCAATGTACCAGTGAAAAACAAATGATCATTCATAAATAATGAAAAGGAACCTTTATTAATATTAAAATTAAAACCTTCATTATCTAAAACAGGAATGGAAATAATGTTTTTCACTAAGCCAGGTACATAAAGAACGTTCCTAAGGACTAACTTATTACCACCTAAATCTAACTCCACTTCGCCTATGGCCTCGGCAGCAGCTCTAGCTCCATTGCCAAATCGCAGGATCCAATCCCCAGGCCTAAGTGGCCTTGTTGCTCCCAACACCTGTAAATCATTACAAAGATGAGAACCACAACCAGTGTCTAACACCCAAGATGCACAGTTAATTGATAAATTAACTTCAACAAGGAATATACCTTTCGAGTTCTCCAAGAACTCTACTTTGATCCTCTCCCTTGACCTTGTGCAATAAGGAGCTCTGGTTTCCATTTGTCTCGACTTTGATCGCCGTCCAGTCCTTTCGCCAACCCCTGCTTTCTTTCCAAAAGAAGCTTCATGTTCCTCGAGCATTTGTCGCAAGACGTGTACAGTAATCTCTCGCCTTTGGAGATTCAAGTCTGCGACAAAACTGTCATATGATCTAGGAAGAGATTGTAGGATTATATCCACACGAAAATCATTGTCCATCACGACACCCATATCATCGAGTTCAGAAAGAAGTCGAATCATCTTGTGTACGTGGATTCCGACAGGAGTTTCTCTTCTCTTTCTTGCTTGCAAGAGTTCTCTCGTTATCGCGAATCTGCGACGTCCATCTCTAATCCCATAAAGGAATTTGAGATTCGAGAGAATCTCTTTCGCGGATACCATATGCTCATGTTGTAACCGCAGATCAAGTGACATATATTCCAACATGTAATCACGAGCTAAGCTATCATCCAATTTCCATTTGGTGATGCTTTTTCGAAGCTCTTCGGGAACATCATGTGAAATATCAATGGGTGGAGGTACAGACAAAACGTATGAAATGTTTTCAGCATCAAAAAGTCCATTCAAGTGGTGTGACCAGAAGTGCAGGTTTGGTCCAGTTAAAATGTTACGTTCAAGTGATGAGATGGACAAATCTCTAAGTGCTCTAAGCTCTTTAGTCATCATATCTATAAAAAGACGATAGAAGAAATAAATACGCGAATGATTAATTTTTAAATGCACAATTTACAAACATGGTTTTTATTTGTAAATTACTCCCACTATTTTAATCAAAATCTTATGCCCCCACATAAGTTTCGGGAATATTTAAAATATCCTAGCGGGCTCAAGGCCCAAATGCAATCTTCTAGTACCCACGACTCGTTGGCCATACTATTAGATCCACTTGGTGGGTGATCATGTCGCCGGTTAACCATCGCAGCTAACCCTTGAGTTCATTTAGCCTCGTTTTTCGTTATGGACCCACGACTCGTGAGACATCCATACTTACTAGCGTTAAATCATGTCCAATACTCGTGAAGAGAAATAGTTCAATCCTAGATGCCCCACGACTCGTGAGACAGCGCCTAGAACCTTGCTATCCCCTCCCTTGGCACTAAACTGTGCATCGAGGCAATAGACATATTATTTTTCTATAGCTCGACCCACGACTCGTGAGACATCGAGATATATTCGTAAAATATGCCTAAGACCTAGCAATTGGATAGGCACGGACCATAGACACCATTCATATGCGCCCGTTATTCGATTTAATATTATAATTGAATTTTAAAGTTCAATTGGAGGTTTTTCAATTTTCTTGTGCGAGGTCTCATCAGATTATGCTTTATCTTGTTTACGTTATCTATTCTAAGCATGCATGACATACATCGAAGAATAATAAGTAAACCTTCATCACCTAGCAAGATATGATTGATCGATTGCCCATCCATCACGAGCCATGCGATGGATCAATTGGTCAGTCTAGGGTGGAAATAAAATGTCCTAACTATTACAATTTTCAAACCCATACATGCATGGGCCTTCTTTTAATATCCTCCTTGATTGGGCCTCCATGTATTGAATTGGGCCTCCATGTCCTCCAAGGTAATGGGCCTCCATGTGGATCTCCAAGTCTTCCTGAGGTCTTCTCGGCTCCAAGCCTAAACTAAGTCTAACTCAAAAATGGCCCTATTCTATTACATTTTAATTGCGCAAGCAAGGGGCACCAATCAAGCCCATTTAATTACAACCCATAAAATATAAATAAACCAAAACTACACAGGGCTTAGGGGCAAAATCGACCAATCCACATATTCACTCAAGAACATGCATAAATTCACATAATTACATAAATGTAAATTTATCGGCTCCTTTAAATTTTAATTCATAAAAATTATCCAAGTTAATTAATTTTGAATTAACAATTAATCTCTAAGATTAATTAACTCTTACTTGAGTTCTAAGTAATCTACAATTCTTATCTTGATAAAGTTGGTTAATTAAGATAGTTACAAATCTTCAAAGATTCCTATCCTGTCCAAAACTCTAAGTTTCCCAATTTTTTAAATCTCCAAGATTCTCAAGACAATCCTATTTTGACTAGATTAGATAACTAAGGTAGTTCCCAAATCTTCCAAGATTTCTACCTTATCCAAAACTCCAAGTTTCCTAATCTCACAAATCTCCAAGATTCATCAAACTTTCCAAAATAGGCAAATTAGAGACCAACAAAAAATCAGCCAGACAGTGACCAATCATGGACTGCCACGTGGCCAACCCACACTCGGCCACAATGGCCGCGCGTGGACTGCTCACGGCAGCCGCTGCTGCGCGTAGCAGCGCACGGCAGCGCGCGGCTGCGCGTGACAGCACGCGGCAGACAGCCCGTAGGCTGCTGCTGTGTGCCGCACGCGCATCCAGCGTGCTGCTGGCACGCTGCTGCGGGCAGCAGCTTACGGTGGCCGCCTAGCCGCGGTGCGCTGCTGCGCACCGCCGCGTGCCACCGCGGTTAGGTCTAAATTTTTTTTGTTTTCTTGATTACTTTTTGATTTAATTAAAACAGATCCAATTAATTAAATCATAATCCAAAATAAAAATTAACATGATAAAATTTCGAATCAAAATTTTCTATTAACTCCAAGTTAATCAGATCTACGTTCTAAAACACATACAGTTAAAGAACTAGCCACACATAAATCAAACATATGATTTAAAACACAGAATTTGCAAATTCATATATATACAAAGCCAGAGTTGGCTCTGATACCACTGTTGGGATTCGGTAAGATAAACAGCCCTTCAGGCAGCGGAAAACAAAAATTTTAAGGACCTCTTACGGAATCTTGCCAGGATACTAAACTGGTTGTATATATATGAATATAAAACGACAAGGATAATTAGATCCAAATTATACCTGTCTCCTAGCAAATCCTGGTAATTAGCAAAGTCGTGCTTTTCTTCCCTCGGTAGAAGTCGATCCAAGCTTTGTTGTAGCGCCCCACGTGTTGCGCCTCTACGAGTTGATACACCACAATATCACGAAATATAATATATCCTAATCGGCTAGAACATAGGATATATTAATATCTAGGATTAGAGAACAAGATTGGAACGAGAACGAAGTCGAAAAAATTCTTCCAAAAGGAAGAGATGGTTCGGCCGATCACTAGGGAGAGAGGGAGAGAATTTTCTTGACTTGGATTTTGGCTCTTGATTAGTGTGTATGAGATATGACCTTAAGTCTTCTACTTATAGGAATCTCATCATCCTAATCCTCCTAGGATTAGGACTCCCAAGTCTTCTAATTCTCCTACATGGGCCATGGCCCTATTAATTGGAAGACTAAGTCTTCTAATTACTTCATGGCCCATACTAGATTTAATTAATTGGGTCTTTATTTAATTCCCAATTAAATAGCCCAATTAATTTATTTCTTTCTCATTTAATTAAATTAGACTCTAAATCTATTTAATTAAATATTCCCATTATTAATTAAATCCAATTTAATTAACTAACTCACAAATTAAATTCCAATTTAATTTCCAGTCTTGATCCAATTCCAATTGGATCACGTTCGCTCCAATTGGGTCGACCCAGTCGACCCAGTCGATTTAGTTGACTCAGTTGTTCTTCATTTCCTCGCTTTCGCTTCATGTGTATTGTGTATGCCCCCGTAGGTTCACCACATAATTGACCGTGGGTTATAATTAAATATTCATTTAATTACTCGAGTATTAAATACTCTAAATCAATCGAACACTCTGTCGACTGATCATTCCAAAATTAGCACCCCTGCTAATTTGGGAATTCTCCCACACTCCACGGTCGATGTCTGGCCACAAGCCCATGGAGCCCAATCACTGGTGAATTAATTCAGTGAACCTTTTAATCATTTACAATTTCCATATACGCTATAATCTCTCCATCGATCGATCTCCCAGTCAATACTTAAGGTCATGGATTTTTCATCGGTTCCCTTTTATTTTGTTTTGACTTTATGCATTCTGATCTCGAAATAATTCTCTTTGACTTAATCTTTATGAGCTACTTTCATAAAGCCGTCAGATACCTCGGCCAAGGATTTTACTAGAATTAATTTCTCACAGAAATCCATAGGAGAATTTCCCAACCTATCAAGTCGGGTCAATGGATCCTTTGTTGATGATATGAACTTGCATACGAGTCCCTCTATACCCAACGTGAATCCACAGAGACTTTCTGGCGTTCTCCAGTCGGTCGGAACTCACATCTAAGTATAGACGTTCTCGCACCAGATAAACCCTATCACCTCAAGTGTTTGGGGATCATTCCTCGTATACTGTTGTAAATAGGAACAACTTCAACTCCGATATGCGACTACCGCTTCCATGGTGAGTTATTTCCTAATTGGGGTATTCAGTGCACTTGCCATCCCGGCAAGTCACCCACTTATGTGTATCGACTATCCCAGTCACGCTCGTGGACCCCAGCGTCCTCCAGTTCATCGGAGTATACACATTAGTGAGAGTCTAACCGAATCCAACGATGTCCCATCTCGATTGGATTCTACGACTCTTGAATATGTTCTAGATCACGGCCTTGGAGATCAGTCCACGGGTTGTCCCATAGCCCTGTGATCTAAGGACTTATATCCTTATGCGTAGATAATTATTACATAAGATAAAGATGACCATATAATAAAGATGCATTTATTAATCTAAATTGAATAGTTCCTTTATTTATTACAATAAATGGCAGCCATACAGTTGGCTTGCTGGACACTATTCTATCAGGAACATATTATCTAAGAACGTATAGGAAATTCTCCCACCTTATCAGGATGAGTCGATAGATCCTTTCTTAGTACTAACCACTCGCGTACACGACTATACGCACCCAACTTAGGCACATTAAGGTCAGGCTACGTGACCAGTACCTAAATCTAAGTACGTACACCCATGCACCGAATTCGCCTTAGCACCTCAAGTCTAAGGACTAAATCGTACACTATTATAAGCCTTGAGAAACATCCCATCACCGATATGCGTCATGCGCTTCCACAATGGGTTTCTCTGATCGGGTCGTTCGATGCGTTCGATCCCCTATCGAACCACCTAGTCATATGCACTGACATCAAATGCCTTGTTCATGAAACGCTACAAATTCACTCCATGTGAATCATGCATACTCGTACAAGTCTTAGCGATTCATTCGATACCCCGTCTCGTTCGGAATCTATGACTTGGAACGTGTTTTAAGATCACGACCTTAGAGACTGTTTCATGATTGCACTCAATACTGAAGTGAATCGTCCCATAGTCGAATGTGATCTTAGGATTTCATCCAATCGCTTAGATACGTTCGCGAGAGATGAAGTCGGCCATTGTTTAATTTACGTACTATAAATAAACGGGCGTATTAATTGTTAAACCATAAGAAGATAGTCCTCTTACAAGCTAATTAAGATTGGCTTGCTGGACACTATCCTATCATACCATTATGAATGGAATATTTTTAAAGCATAGAAATGAATCACTGATAAACAATTAAAATTTCAAGTAAACTGTATGCTAAATCGAGAAAGGTAAAACAACTAGATAATCATCCACATTCTTGAAATGCGTAATTTGGACTTACTTCTAAAAGAAGTATTTGAAAGGATGATTTCATTTGAGGCTCTTGAAACATAGAACTTTGATGAACTCGTAACTTACGAATCTTATCTGAAAGGAATGATGACCGAAAATTAACGTTTGCTAGGCATCCTAAGCATATCAAACAAAGATGGATTTGATCCATAGAGACAAATGTGGACCACTAAAGCGTTAGTACAAGAGGACATTACTTCATATACTTACGATTTTTAATCGTCAAAGCATATGTGTACTTGGTGAAGTACAGTTCTAAAACTGTTGAATTATTCAAAAGACTTTTCGAAATGAAGTAATTAAGTAATGTTGAAACCATTTGATTTAATCGAATTGGCGAAAACTTAAATTCCTCGATTATCAAAACGAGAATAGGATTCTCACGAAGCGAACTAAGTAGAAATCGAACTTTGTGAGAAAGGTTCATTTCATGATAAGACTTCGCTAAACTTCCTTATTCAATTTGGGGATAGCCTCCCCTGACTCTTCAAAAGGATACTTAGGCTAGTAGCTTTCGAAGTATGTCACTACACTACCGTACCATTTATGACATGGCATAGCGCCGTTGTACGACAAAATTGGGTGGTAGATCCAATTCGCGCAAACTAGTGGGGTATCCAACGAAATCCATTGGATACCTGTTCTACGACAGTAAGAAACAATAGGACAATCGTTTCTCATAAGTACCCGTTCCTCAGTTGATGAATTTTTCGTCAAAGGAAATAGGGAATGTCATGGAACTTGATGAAGTCCAAGATTTGGACCCATCCCCACAAACAGTGGGAGCTAATCCTAAAACCTACTGAACCTAATTATGCACAAATACTTCGTGATCCAATCAAATTCATAAGGAACTCGAAAGTTTCATTTTACGAAATTGATAAATTAGATATTGATCCAAGATTACAAAGAAACTAAGTTTGACATAGACTTAGGGACATGGCATGAGGCCATAAGATCCGAAATGGAAAGTTTCAACTTGTTTGACTCGCTTAATGGCAGAAGGTTATTCTTCAAAAGCCTTTCATAGACTAATGAAGACGCCTTCTCTCCATTTGCAACATCAAAAGTCCATTCGGAAACCGTTAGCCATAGAAGGGTGGTTTGACTGCTAAAATTGACCATTGGATATGAATCCTGCCTCTCGCAATTTGAAAATTGATGAGAAGATCTTTATTCGAATCCAAGGGACAATCTATGATTTTCAACAGAAATCCTGAACTTGAAACATGCGATTTGATAGGATAGTCGAGACTATTGACTTTATAAAAATTGTGCAAAAGGATCAGTGGGAGCATAGTGTAGTTCGTAGTATAACATGATGACGTTCTGCTTATCAAAGAACGATATCAGAATATCAAGCGCAGACGAAAACGTGTTTTTCACGCAATTCTCCATGATAAGATTTGGGAATTACATCTCACGTATTGGCAATACGTATCTATAGAGATAGAGCAAAGTAGATGCTGCAATTCTCCAAATCTAATTACATAGACTAAATGCTGAATAGATTCAGTATGGAAGAATCCAAGAAAGGATTGTTTCCAAAGAGACACAAAATCTCTCATTTTTATTCAATGTGCCCTACATATAATAAGTAAAGAAGAGAATGTCTCAAAAGCCTTATGCTTTGGCATTTGGATTGCATATGGTATGCTATGTCATGTACAAGACCTGACTTAACACATGATGTGACTATCACGAGCTACTGTTAATCGAACACTAGTTAAGGACATTGGACTGCCGCAAGAGGAAACCTCAAGAGGTTTGGATACTTAGAGGATATATTGCTGGTCTGCGGTAGAAGTGGAGAACTGAGACTCGAAGGATTTAGTGATTCGAGATTTCCAATCTGATGTGGATGATCTATTCTGTCTTGATGAAGCAGAGGTAAGTTGGAAGAATTTCCAATAGTCTACCACTGCCAACTCAAACAGAATATATGTCGCAGCATAGGATGCAGCAGAAGAAATTTTAGATGAGAAGATTCATCCAATGGTTGGATGAAGAACCTAGCATAGCAAAAGCCTATCGTTGTCTTCATTGATAAGATAGGACAATTGCTCAATGAAAGGGAATCGAGATCTCACCAACGATCTGAACACATAACCGTATGATTGGACAAATAATAGGTAATTGAGACGCGTAAAAAGGTTACGTTATCTCAGCAGACAACTTAGCAGATCCTTTAATGAAGCCTATATCACGAAAGAAGTTCAAAGGACATCTTGATAAGATGGGTCTTAGAAATGCTTGTGATTAGCTTTAGGGCAAGTGGGAGATTGATAGGATAATGCCCAGCAAGCCAATCTAAATTAGCTTGTAAGTGGACTATCTTCTTATGGTTTAATAATTAATACGCTCGTTTGTTTATAGTAAGTAAATTAAACAATGGCCAACTTCATCTCTCGCGAACGTATCTAAGCGATTGGATGAAATCCTAAGATCACATTCGACTACGGGACGATTCACTTCAGTATGAGTGCAATCATGAAACAGTCTAAATGGTCGTGATCTTAAAACACGTTCCAAGTCATAGATTCCGAACGAGACGGGGTATCGAATGAATCGCTAAGACTTTTACGAATATGCATGATTCACATGGAGTGAATTTGTAGCGTTTCATGAACAAGGCATTTGATGCTAGTGCATATGACTAGGTGGTTCGATAGGGGATCGAACGCATCGAACGACCCGAACAGAGAAACCCATTGTGGAAGCGTGTGTCGCATATCGGTGATGGGATGTTTCTCAAGGCTTATAATAATGTACGATTTAGTCCTTAGACTTGAGGTGCTAGGGCGAATTCGGTGCATGGGTGTACGTACTTTGATCTAGGTGTCGGTCACGTAGCCTGACCATTGTGTGCCTAAGTTGGGTGCGTATAGTCGTGTACGCGAATGGTTAGTACTAAGAAAGGATCTATCGACTCATCCTGATAACGTGGGAGAATTTTCTGTACGTTCTTAGATAACAGATTCCGAGAAACCCACGGCCGTGGTCAGTGACGGATTTGGAAAGGGGTTTCCAAATTTAGCAGTCACACTGGAATTATTATCCAGAATTAGAAAGTACAGAATCGAGATAATTAGAGGTGCCGATCAATTCACACACCCTAGGTCTCGGTCGGGAAATTAATTATTGGAAGGACCGTATGTACATGGCAGTTATAAGAGGTGAGGTTCACAAGATCAATTCACCTGAAGTTGGGCCTCATGGGCTTGTGGCTAGACATCGACCATGAGGTGTGGGTACTCCTGAATTAATAAGGAGATTAATTCTGGAGTGGTCAATTAAAAGTGTTTAATTGATCGGAGCAATTAATTGCTCATTAATTAAATCACGAAAGTCGTGGGCCTGCTGCCAATTGATGGTGAACCCAGAGGGTCACACACAATACAGTTGGACAGTGACAGTCATAAAAGGAAATAATTGATTTAAGGAAGTTAAATCAAAGCTGATGAATTAAAGTGTTAATTCAAAGTAGAGAGTTATTAATTAGAATGTCTAATTAATTAATTAGATTGTCTAATTAATTATAATATTAATTAAAGTATTAATTAATAAAGATGGAAGAATAAATAATTAAGCAATTTTCGGATTGGATAATTATGGCATAAGAGGCGATTTTTGTGTAGCTAATTAATTGGAAGAGTTTGTTTCTTGTGGGACAAGAAAGAAGGAAGAGATTTACACAAATCTTGTTTCCTATTGTGATAAGGAAAGGATATATAAATCTAGATGAGATATCTATTAAGAGAAGGACTCTTCTCTTATATATATAACTCATCACATATCTTCCATAAGTGATCAAGAAACCAAGAATTAAATTAAGAGAAAGAAAAGAGCTGAAAATCGCCCTACCCTAGCCACAAAAGTCCTGTGGCCGCCGCCCCCTTCTTCTTCCTCTCTCCCATCTGGATCTAGTTCAAGAGCTGGATCCAGATCTGCCTCTTCCTCCATTGACAATCTCCAAGATCTAGTTCGTAGCCTGTGACTTGGAGGTGTTGCTACAATCCAACTGGTGTGGATACACTCTGGAGGCGAGACACTTGGATCGCTACGTGAATCAGACAAGAAGACCCGAGGTTACCACCACCGAACCTGTGTGAACGATTTCACCCCTCTAGTTTTACTTTATGTTTTGATTATTGATTTAATCAACCCTTTTCGCATAATGAATGTGGAGATCGACATTGAGCTGCTTGGGTGGCTCGGAAATTTTTTTAAATTCCGTACTCTCGTTGTTTTGACAACCGAGGTAACCCAACACTAGTTCTAAGCCTGTGACTTGGAGGTGTTGCTACAATCCAACTAGTGTGGATACACTCTGGAGGCGAGACACTTGGATTGCTTATGTGAATCAAAGAGAAGACCGGATGTTACCACGACCAAACCTGTGGTGAGGTTAATAGCGATTTCACCCCCTCTAGTATTATTTAATGTGTTGATTAAATTGTTTTAATCAACCTTGATGAGGGATATTTCGCATGCTCTATTCTAGGAAATACCCCTGCTCGAGATTGGACAGTTTCCGACCAAGAAGGCATATTTTCCGACCTACAGGACACAGATTCCGATCAAGCCAACTTTGACTGCACGAGGGCCTATTTTCGATCTACCCCTCTCCTCGAATTCATTGTTGGGTCGTTTCCCAAGCCGGGCCTATGGGCCGAGAAGTATTCTCATGCGGAGGGTCTACCTAGCACACCACTGTTCCTATAAATACCAAGCGCATTTATGATATCAGGCACGCATTCTCAGGTGCACCCTGCTGGGACAGTCAGCTCGGATCCATCGGGATTTAGACTAGCTCGCTCATTGTATTTTATTAACTAATTGTACGGCATCCAGTAATGCTCATTTAGACCCTTGTAACCTGTAATCGGATCGGAATTTTAATATACATCGATATATTCCCGAACTGTTGGTCCCAAGTGGTTAGATGAGGTCTAGAGGTGGGGTGAATAGACCTCTGAAAACTTTCGAAAATTTCTCTAACTTTTCTTATCAGCAGAGTAAGCTGATCAAGAACTCGTGAGACTACTTCACTGATTGCGCACTTAGCTTAATCAGTAGAGTTGACCACTCGTCTGATTTAACTTATCTGATTCAAATATAATCAGAGTTTGAAATACTTGTTTGCAGCGGATTTATCAAGTATTTTTCAACAAGTTGTTTTCTTCCTTAAAAGATTTTAACCCAGTTTTTAAACTCCTTTTTTAAAATCTTTTGTTAAGTTCGTATGTTTGAAGTTCTTTAAAAATATGCAAGTAAAATGCAGTAAACAAACAAACAGAATTTTTAGGGAAATTTACATAGACACCCCCTGGCTATTACCCTAATTACAAGTTTTTACCCTCCTGTTTCAAATCTTACAAAGACACCCCCCTCGACCAAAACTATATAAAAAGGACACCCCCTACTGCCCCTCAAAAATTACATTTGTCTATTTTTAAAAATTAAGTTGTGGCTTTTGTTCCTCTCATCAAGACGAGTTCATAGACACCAACCTTGTCAAATTTCATCGAGTAATTTGGGAGAAATGGCGACCGAGTTTGAAATTTTGGATTTAGGGTTCTTCGCGAAACCAAACTTTGAACAATGATTTACCTCAAATTACTCGATAAAATTTGACAAGGTTGGTGTCTTTTTTTTTCTCTCACCAAGACAAGTTGATAGACACCAACCTTGTAACTTTTCATCTAGTAATTTGGGAGAAATCGTTGTTCAAAATTAAGGAACTTTAAGATTTTTCTTAACTTTGAACAACGATTTCTCCAAAATTACTCGATGAAAAGTGACAAGGTTGGTGTCTATCAACTCATCTTGATGAGAGAAAAAAAAAAAGACACTAAACTTGTCATGTTTTATCGAGTAATTTGAGAGAAATCATTGTTCAAAGTTTGGTTCGCGAAGAACCTTAGATCCGAAATTTCAAACTCGGTCGCCATTTCTCCCAAATTACTCGATGAAATTTGACAAGGTTGGTGTCTATGAACTCGTCTTGATGAGAGGAACAAAAGCCACAACTTAATTTTTAAAAATAGACAAATGTAATTTTTGAGGGGGTAGCAAGGGGTGTCCTTGTAATATAGTTTTGTTTGAGAGGGGTGTCTTTGTAATATTTGAAACAGGAGGGTAAAATCTTGTAATTAGGGTCATAGTCAGGGGGTGTCTATGTAAATTTCCCGAATTTTTATAGTGGTTATATAGACAAGAATGTCTTTTAGTCCTTTCTTCCAAGTCACTTAGATCTTGGGTTATACTATAATCACTAAGTTTACAGTATACTCTGCTTGCGCAATTCAACAAATGAAAAGCCACAAGTTTTTAAGAAATCACAAAGAAGTCCTACTCTCTGAAGCTAGATCACTCACTTAGATGGATCTACACTCCTCACAACTTTCTCTATTACAGAAATCACACAGATTTGTATTTAGCTTTGTTTCCTCAACTCGGCTTTTGTCAACAGATGACTAAGCTGATGGTGATCTGTATTTGAGTTTTGAGACTTAGAAGATTTTGCTTGCTCACAACTTTGAATTATGCCCGTTGAGAAATAGACAGATTTTCAGATTTTCCTCGAGTACTGGTCCCTGTTTCATAACGGCTTCTGCAACTGTTCACTGTACAGTTCTGCTGTACTTTCTGTCACGTCGCATTAAATGCACCTTGCTGATCCGAGGTTTATCTTCAATCATTGGACTTTAATACCCTTCTCTTACAACATTTATTACACCGAGTGCAATTATTACCGTTGGAATGACTTTCTGATCTCTTCAACTCTGCTGATCGAATCTACTCTTCTGATGAACACTATGCTGATTCAAACCGAACTCATCTGATATGACTCTGCTGAAATCCACCATTCTGATTCCGAACTCATTATCAGATCATTAGTCTTTTGGACCAAAATTCAACCCTTCTGATTTTACTTGTCTTCTCAGATTGAATTTCCCAGAGGTTGCTAAGCTTCCATTACTTAGCTGATGACTTTTGGAAATCATCAAAACCTCCCTTCACTTTTTCATCTTCATCCAACAATTTCCCCCTTTTTGATGATGATAAAACTTCAGCTAAGTACCTGTAACTAACTAAAGCTAAGTCTTCACACAAAATTTCTGAGATAGAAATTAAGTTGGACAAATTTCTGTAATCTTTTATTGATATTTGAATATTCATTACAAGTACATCAGATTACAAGAAATGAAAAAGTTACAAAACAAAATTACAAAGAATTGAAAGAATGAAGTGATTTGATATAATCTTCTTCTTCTTCTTCTTCCTCTTCTTTAACATTTTTAACATCTTCTTCTTCTTCTCCACTTGAGAAAACTTCAACCAAGTTCTTAGAGGCAACATCTATCTTCTTTCTGATTTCCTCTATCCTCTTGGCTTTTCTGAAAGGATCCAGCTGTTCTTCAGCAGAGTCTTTGGAAGCAGCTAACTCTTTGTCAGATTTCGCTACATCCTTAGGCTCTTCATTCTTTACAGCTTCTTCTTCATCAGCAGCGTCTTTAGTTTTAGTTACATCATCAGCTGGTCTACTTGTCTCTTCATCAGCAGGTTTTTCAGTAGACTCCACTCATTCAGTAACTTCAACTATAGCAGATGCAATTTCTTGTTATTAGCTGATCCCTCTTCCCCTTTTTTGTCATCAGCAGCAGGGTTGAGTTCTTGAACTTGAACAGGAGTAATGTTGACAGCATTGCAAAGCATCCTGATGTTTTGATCCATGGCTTGAAGTTGAAGATTTTGTTCTTGTTGGTTGCTCTTTAAGATGGTGGCTTGGTCATTCAAACAATCCACATTTACTTGCAGAGTGGAAACTTCTGAAGTAATTTGAGCAGCTTGTTCTGAGAAGTTCTGAAACAGTTAAGATGTCTTCATTGCTTCTGCTTCAGTAGCTTCATGGGAAGCTTTACCAACGTTTGTCCAATCCATTTCATGTATGTGAAGAGTGGCATGCAACTGATTTACATCAGCCTTGACATCTTCAACTTGACTATTTAAATAAACAAGGCCTTCTTTTAATAACATGGAATGGTCAGCTGGTTGTGGAATGCTTTCCACAGCACTTTGAACAATTTTGGCGGCTGCTTCTTCAAATCTACTTAGCAGCTCCTTGTTCCTTTCCTCCATCTCCTTCATAGAATTCTCAATCAAGGTCTTCATTGAATCCATGATCGAGGTTTGAATAGTTTCAACTTGGATGGTAGGTTCAGCAGTCAGTATCTTTTGATTTGCTTCAGTGTTAGGCTCTACTGTTTTTTCTTCCTTTGTAGATTCTTTATCAGTAGGCTTATCTGCAATATGAGTAAAGTCAGATTCGTCAGCAGACACAATAGTTCTCTGATGAATAAAATCAGCAGGCACGAAGGTTGATGTCGTCTGAGGTAATCTGATATGCTCTTGACAGTTACTAATTTCAGAACCAAATGTAATTAGTTGCAGACTTGGGAGACTGGGCAAATCACTAGATGTTCCTTTGATGTATTTTGATCTTTCAACCCATCTTTCCAGAGTAACTTATATTGCAACTTTTATAGCTCTCTCAAATAGGTCATCAGATGGACTAGGTTTATTTGGTAATGAATTCTTGAGAGTGTTTGCCTCTTGAGTGACTATGAGTTTGGCATACTCATGTACTCTGTAGTGAAAGAAATCAGAGTCCAAAGCTTGTTGAATATCATTGGTCTGCAACCAATCCAATACCCAACTTTCTTCAGCAGCAGCCTCCTTCTAGGCTCTGAATTCTATCTAATCTTTTCAGCTAGGAGCACAGTCTTTATTTGTAGAAGCTTGTTGTATCTTTCCAATTCAGCCTCAAATTTGGAGAAAGTGGCAGGGTCACTTCTGACAATCTCGAGTGCCCTCTTCACTTCTTTCTTCTTCTTTTTGACTGGCTTGGCTTGTGGCAACAAAAACTTCCCTTTCACTGATTTGCCAATCACTATACCACCAATTTTTCTGGGACCATGAGCATCTTTCTTGCTCTCCTCTAAAGCTCTTGCCAAGTCTTCTTGTTCCTTAGCAGCTAGTTCTGCTTCAGTCATATTCTTGACTTCAGATTCTGCTTTACTGGCTTCAAGAACTCTTTGAAGCTCAACTTCATCCATTTTTCTTTGCTCGGCTTCTTCCCTCTTTTTCTTGTGGTAAGTGGACACTTTGGCTTTGCCAGTTCTCTTCTTTCTGGCAATCCTTGACTCAACAACTGGTGCCTCAGCTGTTGGAGCAGCAGACTGAACTGCTTGAGTAGTAATCTAATATGCTTGATGTGTTGATGCCTCAGCTGTCTTCTGATCAGATTCCTTAGCTGACTGAACTGGTCTCTAGATTGAGTGACTTCTCTAACTGTTTCAGAAATTCTGATATCTTGCTCACTCAATACCAATTTCTTCCTTGCAGTTGTCTTTGTGAGAATAGCAGTGGTTGCAGCAGTATCTGTAAGAGCACTTCTTGTCCTCTTTGCAATATTTTCGGCTGGCAACTCAGCTGAAGGAGTTCTTTCAGGAGAGATGTCCAAAGGCAAGCTCTCTATCTCCTTAACTGTCTCATCAATTATCTTATCAGCAGCCTCTTCTGATCTGGCTTGAACAGCTGGGTGAGCTGTTTGATCAGCAGGCTTGGAAACTGCAACTTTTCTTTTCTTGGTTTTAGCAACAGGCTCCTTAGGCTCTGTGGCCTTTCTTTTTGAGTGCCTCTTTTCTGGTGTTGCAGCAGGCTCCTTAATTTTGACAGCCTTGACGGCTTCATAAATCTTCAATTCCTTGGCCTGATGAATGACTTTGCCGTGAGTCATTCCGCAACCTAAGCTCATCAGCAGATGGCTTAGAAAAATCTTATGATTTTTATGGCCGTGTTCTTTGTGATCAGCAAGGATGTAGAACACGTAGGCAGCCCAGTTTACCTTCAAACCGTAGTAAACTGCAATCATAGAATGAAGTCTCCTCTTTGGAACTCCATCTAGAGAGAAAGTACAATTCTCTATGACCTTTGCTAACAGGTCAGCCATCCTTTGAAATTTATCCACCAGCTGAGTCTTCTTCACAGACCCAGTGAGAATTTCACCCTTCTTGGAAGCAATTTTCCAAAACTCAGTCTCCTTCGGAGCAGCCAACATAGCCAAGTCCGTAGAACCCTCGTTGGACAGTCCATACTTTTCCTTCAGTAAGGCAGGAGTGATGCAGACATCTTTACCTCCAACCTTTGACTTAATCTCCAGTTTCTCCAGATTAACGTCAGCAGAGCCATAAAACTTATCCACTTCTGGACTGAACACCATGGTCTCATGCGCCTCCATGAAGTTCACCAGTGAAGAAGCTTTGAACTTCTCCAAAATTTCTTTCATTAGATTCGTTCCAGTGGCATGATAAGTTTCGTAGTGGATGAATCTTCCCTTAGCGTTAGCAGCTTTGGAACCCATGATCTTTCTGGAAAATATTAGTGAAAAGCAGAGAGAATTTTGCAGAAAATATGAAGGATAGAACGCTTGTGTACTTAGAAAATTTAAAGTGCACGTAAAGACTTAGTAGTCTGATCAAATCTGGTTTAATAGAGTTGGGGATTCATTGGTTTCTGTGTTATCCGCCAACCGTTAGATCATTTTCTGTCAGTTTTGATCGTGTGCGCGTAAATTATGGATTTCAAATTTTATAAATTATGTCAGACTAGGTGGGAAAAAGAAACGTCCCTAGTCCTTTTTATTTATAAAAGCGTGATAACGTTTTTAACAAAGTACTCTTATAAATTGACATAAATAATCAGATGAGTAAAATAATACTTATCTGGCAGATGACTTGTGTGATACAATATATCACTAGTGAAAGCCAATAGCTAGTGATCTTCCTTTGTTGTTTGTCAATCCAGCAAGATAATTAATCTTCAGGTCATCAGGAATTAAGAACAAATCTTCCAATAATATAACTTCAACTAACTGTCATTGAAGATTTCATCTTTTAATCAGGAGTACCGCAAGTCTTACACGTTCCCCCTGAGTTCAAGAATCTATCAGTCAACTAGTCTGTTGAGAGTCAGTCTTCTAGAAGAATAATACTTGTTGCTATCAGATTAGTCAGTGATGAACCCAGTCTTCTGATAGGTTCCCCCTCAGCTTATAAATACAAATTTAATAAGCCCAGTTCCACTCTTAGAGTAGAAAATCTTGCATCACTTAATGGTTTGGTGAAAATGTCAGCGGTCTGATTTTATGTATGAACATATTCAATTGTTGGTCCCAAAAGTGGTCAATGAGGTCTAGAGGGGGGGGGGGGTGAATAGACCTCTGAAAACTTTAAAACTTTTTCTCTAACTTTTTCAAATCAGCAGACTAAGCTGATCGAGATTTGTAAGACTACTAAGCTGATGCGCACAAAGCTTTATCAGCAGAGTTGACCACTCATCTGATTTTCACTCAGCTGATTTCAGATGTTAAATCAGAGTTTTAGAAACTAGTTGGCAGCGGATATTCAAAGTGTTTTTCACCAAGCTGTTCCTCTTTAAGTTTTCTCACTCAAAAGATTTTGTCCCCAGTTTTTACAACTCCTTTTAAAATCTTTTGGTTAAATCGTATGTTTGAGTTCTTTGATAAATATGCAAAGTATAGCAAACAATAAATCAAACACACAGGATTTTTATAGTGGTTATATGGATAAAAATCCTTTAGTCCACTCTTCCAAGTCACGAAGATCTTGGGTTATACTAGAGAACACAAAGTAATCAAGTATACAATGCTTGCGCTGATCAACAAATGAAAAGCCACAAGTGCGTTGTAAGAAATCACACATAAATCCTACACTCTGAAGCTAGATCACTCACTTAGATGGATCTACACTCCTCACGCTATTTTCAGTACAGAAGATCACTCAGAAATCCTATACTAAGAAGTTATATCACTCACAAAGATGGATATACACTTCTTCTATTTTACAGCTGAAAGTCACTTAGACAGACAACTAAGTTCTCTGTTCCTCAACGAAAAGCTTTGTCAACAAATGACTTCGCTTATGATCAGATGACTCAACTGATGGATATTGCTCTTATGATATGATCTTGAGTTGTGCAAGCTCTCTCTAGATCTTCAGTTATGTCTTCTATTTATACTCCTTGGATTTGAATTTTCTACCCGTTGAAGGTTGACAGAAAGCTACAGTCCTCGAGTACTGGTCCTGACACACGAAACGGCTCCCTGCAACTGTTGCACTGTTCACTCTGCTGTACGGATGTCTACTTTATGTCAGTTGCATTTAATGCTCTCAGCTCTCAGCTGGTTCCCGTTGATAAGCTTCCTGACCGTCTTCACTCTGCTGGTGGAAGTACTCTGCTGATGATCACTCTGATGATCACTCGGCTGATGGCTTCTCGGCTGATTCAAGAATGAACACATCTGTCTTGACTCGGCTGATAATACCCATCTGATATCCCACTTCGCTGATTCGGTCACATAGCTTTCAGACCATGAGATAGGTTTCACTAAGCTGTTCAGTTCTTAGTTGATGACTTCCAGATTACCCTTTTTGTCATCTTCAAAACCTTCTCCAATATTAACCAACATCAATAATAACATTTCCTTTTTCAACATGATCTCTTATGAAGTGATGTTTGATCTCAATATGCTTAGTCCTGGAATGACTAGCAGTATTCTGAGTAAGTGAGATTACACTTGTATTGTCACAGTAGATAGGGATTCCACTGATCTTGAGATTGTAATCTTCTAGTTGATGTTTCAACCAAAGTATTTGTGCACAACATGCTCCAGCAGCAATGTATTCAGCTTCAGCAGTAGATATAGATACTGAAGTTTGTTTCTTACTCATCCATGAGATCAGACGACTGCCTAAAAATTGACATGTACCTGTAGTACTTTTCCTATCAATTTTGCAGCCATCAAGGTCAGAATCTGAATATCCAATAAGTTCAAATCCTGATTCCCTTGGATACCATAATCCCAATTCTTGAGTGCCTTTGAGATACCTTAATATCCTTTTGGCAGCTAAGAGATGAGATTCCTTAGGATTTGATTAAAATCTCGCACAAACCCTAACAGAGTACATAATGTCAGGTCTGCTAGCTGTTATATATAACAGTGACCCTATTATGCCTCTATATTTGATGATGTCCACTGATTTTCCATCTTCATCCTTGTCAAGGCGAAGTCCAGTAGACATTGGAATAGCAACAGATGAGCTAGATTCCATACCAAATTTCTTGAACAGATCTTTTGTGTACTTTGTTTGATTAATAAATATGCCATCAGGCATCTGTTTCACTTGCAATCCAAGAAAGTAATCAAGTTCTCTCATCATGCTCATTTCAAACTTATTATGCATCAGCTTAGAGAACTTTTCACACATTTGTTGGTTAGTTGAACCAAAAATAATATCGTCCACATATATTTGAACTAACAATATATGATTATCCCATTCAATAGTGAACAAGGTCTTGTCTACTTTACCTTTGCGAAATCCTTTGATTAAAAGAAAATCAGATAAGGTGTGATACCATGCTCTAGGTGCTTGCTTGAGTCCATAGAGAGCTTTCTTCAGACGATACACTTTGTCTCCTTGTTGATAGACTTCAAAACCTGGAGGTTGTTCAACATAAACTTCTTCTTGCAATTCTCCATTGAGAAAAACAGACTTCACATCCATCTGATTGACAGTGAAGTTCTTGTGAGCAGCATATGCTAAGAATAATCTGATTGCTTCAAGCCTAGCAACTGGTGCGAATGTCTCATCAAAATCAATGCCTTCTTCTTGGCAGTAACCTTTGGCAACTAGTCTTGCTTTATTTCTGGTAACAATACCATCTTCATTCATTTTGTTCCTGAATACCCACTTAGTGCCAATGACTCTTTGATGAGTAGGTCTAGGTACTAAGTACCAAACCTCATTTCTTTCAAATTGATTTAACTCTTCTTGCATTGCTTCAATCCAGTGAGAATCACTAAGAGCTTCATCAATTAATTTGGGCTCAACTTGTGAAAGAAAACTTACAAACATTGATTCTGTTGGTCCCAAAGTGGTCTAATGAGGTCTAGAGGAGGGGTGAATAGACCTCTAAACTTTTTCTTAACTTTTCTCTAACTTATCTATCAGCAGACTAAGCTGATATTCAGCAGGATTGACCACTCATCTGATTTCACTCATCTGATTCAGACAAACTCAGAGTTTCAAAACTTGTATGCAGCGGATTTTATCAAGTGTGTTTTTCAAACAAATTCCTCTTTAAAGTTTACCCCAGTTTTACAAATTCCTCAATTTAAAGGCTTTGTCTTTTAAACGTTTGTTTACTTATGAAAATATGCAAGTTAAAAACAAGTAATCAAACAAAAGGAATTTTTATAGTGGTTATATAGACACAAAGTCTTTTAGTCCACTCTTCCAAGTCACTTAGATCTTGGGTTATACTATAATCACAAAGTTTACAGTATACTCTGCTTGCGCAATTCAACAAATGAAAAGCCACAAGTTCGTAGTAAGAATTCACAAAGAAATCCTACTCTCTGAAGCTAGATCACTCACTTCGATGGATCTACACTCCTCACAAAGCTCTCTTTTTACAGTTGAATGTCACTCAGACAGACAAAGGTTTTATCTTTGTTCTTCAACAAAAAGCTTCGTCAACAGATGACTTGGCTTGTGATCAGACGACTTAACTGATGGATCTTGCTCTAAGGATGTGATCTTGAATTTTGCAAGTCTCTCTTCAATCTTCAGTCCCTGGTCTATTTATACTCTTGGATTTGAAATTCTGCCCGTTGAAGATAGGCGAAATTACATTTTAATCCTGAGCAACGGTCTTCTTTCTGACGGCAGCTTTTGCAGACTTTTCACTGTACACTCTGCTGTACGGATATCTACTTTATGTCAGTCGCATTTAATGCACTCAGCTTGTTACCGTTGATGAGCTTACTAACCGACTTCACTTCGCTGATGGGATTACTCTGCTGATGATCACTCTACTGATGATCACTTCGCTGATGGCTACTCTGCTGATTCAAGAATGAACACATCTATCTTGACTCGGCTGATGATAACCAATCTGATCTTTACTGATCTGATATCCCACTTAGCTGATTCGGTCACATAGTTTCTAGACTGTGAGATAGGTTTCACTAAGCTTTTCAGTTCTTAGTTGATGACACTTTAATCTTCAAAACCGTTCTGGCCTTTTTGTTATCTTCAAAACCTTCTCCAATATCAACCAACACTATGAATGAGTAATGAAACATTATCAATTATTGTTATTATGTACTAGTTAGTATTTACTTTTCACAAAAAAATGTTTGTTGGGCTTAGGAAAATCGGGGCGTGAGGGTTCTTTAAGGCTTAAAAATAGTCCTTGTGATCAAAGTTTGGCTTTTAAAGTTGGGTTGGCTCACAATGTTATGAAATAGTGCGAAGAAGCTAACATAGAAGAACAAGTCAAAATCAACCTTTTTTTTTCTTTCTAAAAAAGATAATTAAAAATGTCGATTATGAGGCTGATATCCGAAACATACGGGTACAATACTTAGAAATTTAACGGGCCTATTTGGGTTGATTTTGGCTCAAAAGTTTCGCTAAATGGGCCAAACACCAACCAAATCGTCTAGGCTTTGTTAAGTTTCCAAACATGAACACAATTGTAGCATATAATCTTATATTCTTATGAGTAATACGTCCACTATTCACCCTAGGGCTGTCAATGGGTCGGATTTCAATCCGGATTCGATTCGAATCCGGTTCATTTATTAGGATAATTGTCCGATTAGGGATCCGATGGGCCTGGTCCAATTAAGAAGATCCTTTATCCGAATTATATGGAGTGAATATGGATTTAGGCTGATCCGATCCGTTACAAATCCGTATCCGATATATATTACTATATGTTATTTATATATTATGTATTTAAACCAAAATAAAAATAAAATTATCTATGTTCCACTAAAATCTGTTACTATATTAAAAATAATCTTGAAAAGAAATGCATGAGAGGTGATGTTGGACTGACCTGGTAACTAATTGATCCTACAACATATTGATTTATGCTATTTAATAAGAAAAATAAGAACCCTAACCATTCATGTATGTAGTAGCCACCACCTTCCCTCTACTTTTATCTCCAATTTTTTTCTTCTCTTCCATTACTCCATATTGGGTTTTCTTTTTCTTTTTCCCACCTTCTATCATTTTTTATTCATATTTTTGTTTATTCCTTTGTTCTAATTTTTATCGTTTATATTTGTCCACAATATTCCATCTTTTACAATTTTCAGACAATAGTTTTGATGAAAAAAGTAAAATATTACATTTTTAATTCATGGTGGTGGAATCTACTAGTAATTTGAAGGAAAATGAAAGAATTTTTTTTTTGCTAAATATGCTAAACGGATCCGGATAATTTATTCGGATCCGATTGCTATTTTCAAGATCTGCGCGGATCCGGATCCGGATCCGGATCCGGTTCCGGATAGAAGACATGGAAATAGGATTCGGATCTGGATCTGCCCTGATCCAATCCGAATCCGGCCCATTGACAGCCCTAATTCATATAAATGTCGATTTGATTTTATATTACTGGTAATCTTCAACATGCCTTCCTGTGCGTATAATTTTTTTTAAGCATAAAAAATAGGAATTATATTTTGGGATTGATAAGAAAAAAGTGAAAAGTAGATTTTATTAAGGAGAAATGGAGGAGTTAAAAAACAATTAATTTAACATGACTTTAAATTAATTTAAATATAAATGTTAAGGTAAAATAGAAAAATAAAAAAATTGGTGTAACATAACATGACTTTTCTTATAGTATAGTGTAAGCATATATATATTTAAATTAATTTAAGTATTTACTAAAAAAGGTATTAAAGACAAAATAAGAGTATCAAAAGAATTATTGTACAGGTACAACATGACATCATTTCTCTTTTAAATAATGTAGATTCACGTATTTATATTTACACACAGTCTCTTTGATGTTAAGTCTACGCATAAATATTCTTAGATAATAAAAAAGTTATACAATACTCCGTCTCTAGTATTATCTTAATACAACTATAATTCGAATTCTGGTAGCTAGGGATAGATTCCCACTTAATATACAGACGCGCCTCGAAAAATTTTAAATCCTTGAAAAATCGAAAAAAAAAATACAACTATAGTTAAATTTATTTTGTGAACTATAATTGAATTATTATAATTATCTAAATTATAATCACACTTATAGATTATAATTATAATTATTATTTCAATCAGTACACAATATAATATCATATCTCAAATCTTATAAACTCATTGATTTGATACTTTTTTCAACTTTGCTCTCCCAAAACCCCAACATTTAAAACTAATCTAAATCACATCTCAAAATTTCAAGCCTCACCATCTAATCAATATTCCAACCGAAACTAATTCAAACTGTGTTTCAAATGTTTCGTCGAAACTACATAAACCAACTTTGAAACACCGAAACACGGCCCAATATAACCAAAATCGATCCAAAGAGCCCGACAATTTTATGTTGCTTGGCTACATTATTGCACTAGAATAAATTATTTTTTGTTTCTTGAGAATTATGTCACGCTCGAATAAACAATTTAAGTGCACAAAAATTGAGGATATCTTGAAAAATCATTCAAATCTCTGAAAATATCATCAATAAAACTCGAACGAATATACTAATATTCATCCATAAATCCCAATTGCATTCGAATCTTATTATATACGTATAAGATACTAGTGCCTTAAATGAGGAATTAAGATGCTACACGAGGTGCAACGTACATTCTGCTCATGATATATGTTCAGCATTTTGAGTATGAATCAGTAGGTGGCACTTGTACATTGCACTAGCATCCAAAGTTTTCTTCAAACAGATCCATATCAAATTTGAGAAGTCAAATCTAGTAAAAAATACTACTCTATTTAAACTATCATTTCACATATTTTTCA
>JAYDYQ010000374.1:0-56289 GCA_034814905.1 Penstemon davidsonii | reverse complement strand
TCCTTTCTTGGATAACACAATACTGAATCTCTTCAGTATTGTGTTGATGTACTGAGATTGGGAGAGTCCTAACTTCTTCCATCTATCTCTATAGATACGTATCCCCAATACGTAAGATGCCTCTCCTAAATCATTCATGGAGAATTGCGTGGATAACCACGCTTTCGTCTGTGCCAACATTCTGATATCATCCCCGATCAACAGAATATCATCGACGTATAATACTATATATTGTACCGAAATCCCACTATTTTTCTTGTACACACATGGCTCAAATACGTTCTTGATGAAGCCAAAAGCTTTTACTGTCTCATCAAATCGTATGTTCCAAGTTCGGGATGCCTGTTTAAGGCCATAAATTGACCTTTGAAGTTTGCATACTTTATGCTCACTTCCTTTGGATGCAAAGCCCTCGGGCTATTGCATAAAGATCTCCTTGTCAATTTCTCCATTGAGAAAGGAGGTCTTTACATCCATTTGCCATATTTCGTAGTCATACCATTCAGCTATGGCTAAAAGTATCCGAATGGATTTCGACATCGCAACTGGAGAAAAGGTTTCCTCATAGTCTATTCCAGGCCTCTGAGAATAACCTTTCGCCACTTAGCGAGCCTTATGAGTTAAAACCTCTCCATTCATTCCAAGCTTGTGCTTGAAGATCCATTTACAACCTACAGGGATAGTTCCCTCAGGTGGATCAACCAAGGTCCATACCATGTTGGAATGCTTGGATTCCATCTCGGATTGCATGGCTTCGAGCCACGCACCCGATTCTATGTCAGACATAGCTTCTTCGTGAGTCCTTGGATCACTATCCAACGTATCGTTTTCGTGAATGAATCCAAACCTTTCTGGTTCCTTACGAACTCGATCGGATCTACGAAGTACTGGTGTACTAGTTGGTTCAGTAATTTCAGGATCAACTCCCACTGTTTGTGAGGATGGGTCCGAATCTTGGACTTCATCAAGTTCTACGATTGTCCCATTTCTATTTGTGAGGAAATCATCCTCTAAGAAGTGGGCAGTCCTAGATACGAACGTCTTACGTTCTTTAGGATCGTAAAACAAGTATCCAATGGATTCCTTTGGATACCCCACAAATTTGCACAAACTAGATCTACTCTCCAGTTTATCTCCTTTCTTGTTCCTAACATAGGCAGGAGATGAATACACGGGTGCTTTGCCATACCATTCTTGGTGTGGTGTCGTAGGCACAGACTTTGAAGGTACTATGTTCAGTATCTTCGAAGCAGTCAATAGGGCCAAGCCCCAAAACGAAAAAGGAAGTTCAGCGAAACTCATCATGGAACGAACCATGTCCAACAAAGTTAGATTCCTTCTTTCAGACACTCCATTAAGTTGAGGTGTCCTACTTCCATTCGAAACTCTTTGAACTTTTCAAAAGTCTCGGATTTGTATTTCATTAAGTATACATATCCATAACGACTGAAGTCGTCAGTGAATGTTATGAAGTAGGAGAATCCTCCTCTCGCACTGACACTCAGTGGTCCACAAACGTCAGTATGGATCAAGTCCAGTGTCTGTTTGGTTCACTCTGGATTCCCTGTGAAGGGAGATCTGGTCATCTTTCCTTTGAGACATGACACTCAAGTCGGAAGTTCATCTAAATTCTGTATTTCAAGAGCTTTAGAGGAAATCAACTTTTGGATCCTACTCTTGGAGATATGTCCAAGTCTAGCGTGCCAAAGTTGTGGATTGTTATTATCATATTTTCTTTTTCTTGATTGTATGTGCATGATGTTGGAGTTTGTTGGTTCAAGGGAATAGAGACTGTCTATCAAAGTACCACTAGCATAAGTAAAACCATTTTTAATTATGCACAAAAATCCATTCGAAATGGAAAAACAAAAACCATCATTGTCTAATAAAGGAATAGAAATAATGTTCTTGATAATAGTTGGTACGTGTAAACAATCCTTCAAAACTAAACTAGAATTCCCTATCATTAACTCCACGTCTCCTATAGCCTCTGCAGCAACCCTTGCTCCGTTTCCAAAACGCAGTATCCTATCCCTGAACCTAAGTGTTCTTACTGCTCCCATTACCTGCAAATCATTGCAGATATGAAAACCTGTTGTGGTGTCTAACACCCACGATGCACAGTTAATAGATATATTAAATTCAACCAAGAAAATGCCTTTGGCCACCAATTTCAGGTAGTATCGGCAGTTCCTTTTCCAGTGCCCTACTTTCTTGTAGTGGAAGCATTCGTCATCTGGTCTTTTGCGCTTTTTCCCGACCACCTTGGTGACTGCTTTACAAGAGAACACCTTCTTCTTCTTTTTACCTTTCTTGGGTTTTGCAACCTTCGATTGGTGAGCAATCAGCACGGGCTTTTCCTTCTTAAGGGTGGATTCTGCCGTAACTAACAGATTGAAGTTCAACACGAACTGGTTGAACGAGCGAGGCAGAGTAAGGAGGAGAAGGCCAGTACAAAGATCAGCGTGCAATTCAACTTCCAATCTCCCCAATTTTTCAATCAGGTTGATGAAACGCAGACAGTGATCTTTGACATTGTTTCCCTCAGCCATCTTGAGACTGAACAACTCCTTAGTTGTCGCGAACCTTTCGGTACGAGACTTCTCTCCAAACATCTGTTGAAGATGGAGAAGTATATCTCTAGCAAGAGGTATCTTATCAGGCTGTTTCTGCAGCTCATTCGACATTGAGGCTAGCATGAGGCATCGAACCTAAAGATCATCATCAACCCTTTTAGCATGGGTGGTTCGTTGTTCCTCCGTAGCTCTTGCTGCGGGTGCAGCAGGCATAGGTGTGTCGAGTACATAGCTCTGACACTCGGAGTCGAGGACTATCCTCAAGTTTATCAGCCAGTCGACAAAGTTTGACCCATTCAATTTATTAGCGTCGATGATGACAAATAATGGATTTTTAGACATTGTTAAATAATCTACAAATGGAAAGAAGACAACATTTAGCTGACTGATCTATGCTTAATACTTATAATTAACGAAGTTTGGTCTTGGTTTCGAAAAAGTTCTCCCACTATTTTGTCGAAACAATTACCCATTTAATTGCTGGGGAAATCTTATTTCCTAGTAGGTCTTGACGTCCCAGCAGACATTGATAGCACCCACGACTCGTGGCCATACAATTAATTCTCTAGGTAGGTATACTTTTACAAATTGTGTCACTACACAATCTTCAAGCCATTTTGCCTCGGTTTTTGCACTCATCTAGCAGTGCTACATCATGAGTGTTACTACTCGTTAAGTCTAACCCATCAATCTTGATGAGCAACGGGCCTGGTCACGAAATCCCCGTAACTGATTATCGGTCGATGTTCATGTCCCGACCAGTCCTCACTCTTTGTCGAATTTGTTTAAAAACAGGAGCCAAGGAATTTCGCATATTGTCCCTTTCTTTGACTCGGGTGCCATACTCTGGATCACCTCTATCGATAAGTAGACAACTTACGCTAGTTCCTATTGATGGAAGGCTTGGATTTTTAAAACTTCATTTTAAATGTACCCAAGATGACTTAATATTTAATTCAAGAGAGGTTTTTCTGGGTTTGAAAGTTCATACTAACTCTCCTCGAGATCTCACCGTATAAATAATGCTTTATCTTTTATTTACGATCTAGATTCTAGCGCGCATCACATACAAGCTAAATATAAATCAATAAATAAATTAAAACATACACACCTAGCATGCATACTACCACAATATGTTTTCGATCGGGAGCCTCCTATGTGGGCCATCATCGAGCCATGATGTTGGCCCAATTGGTCAATCTAAAAGGTTCTTAATGGACCCAGGCTATTACAAAAATGACCATGCATACATGATCTTCAACTCTTCTTGGGCTCCCACCTTGCTTGTATTGGGCCTCCATCCTAAACTATTTAAAACAGTAAAGCCCTAATCTATTACAAAGGCTTAAAGTGGCCCAAAAACTTAAGGGTCGCAGGCCCAATAAAAATCAAACAATAAAATTAAACCAATTACATCTACCCTAGGGTCAAGGCTCGGCACGATCGAAAACCACGTAAACAATTCACGTAG
Source organism: Penstemon davidsonii (assembly GCA_034814905.1). Classification (NCBI taxonomy): domain Eukaryota; kingdom Viridiplantae; phylum Streptophyta; class Magnoliopsida; order Lamiales; family Plantaginaceae; genus Penstemon; species Penstemon davidsonii. The sequence continues at coordinate 52,242 of JAYDYQ010000374.1, read as the reverse complement.
AGCAAAAAACAAGCAAACTCCTTTTACGTATTTCTTTCTTACTTTTAAAATACCTTTTAAAAATAACCTATGATTCTTACTTTAGTCTCTACTAATTATGATCAAATCAATTTTCGGATAAACAAAACAATTTTCTGCATAAAAACAGATTCGGATTTTTCAACCTTTGAAAATTTCAGTTCGGCCCCTCAACTTACGGAAATTGCATTTTTAACCCCAAAGGTTTTGAAAATTACAAAACAGCCCCAAAATACAAATCTGCCAGAGAACAAGAAAATAAAATTTGAATCCAGAAATTTTTCAGTTTTGCAAACAGACCCCTGAACTTACGGAAATTACAAAACAGTCCTTTAATTTTCGGAAATTGCAAAAAGGACCCAAAATTACGAACAGACCAGACTTGCAAAAACAGTCCAGAATTACCAAATTTTCCAGAAAACAGAAAATAAATTTTCAGTCCAGATTTGCTTAAAATCGCGATTTACAAAAACAGCCCAAAAGTTTCAAAAACTACAATTTTGCCCCAAATCTCATTATGCGATTTTTACCCAATCTTAGATCATATCATAACAAGTAAGAATCATCACATAGAACATAATAAACACAAATATACATATATTAAATTATGTTCAGGCCTTTTCGCATAATAATAATGTAATTGGCTCTAATACCACTGTTGGGATATCTCGGTTGTTAGAATAACAAAAGTACAGAATTTTAAAATTTTTCTGAGATACACATACAGCCCATGATCTGATTCCACCTTATTTATGCGAAAAGTTTGAATAAAACAACAATAATACTCAAAAGGGGGTGATATGCGATTTTACCTCACCACAGGCAAGGTGGTGGTAACCTCCAACTTTGTTGTTTGATTCACAGTTAGTGATCCAAGTGTCTCGCCTCCAGAGTGTATCCACACCAGCTGGATTGTAGTAATGTCTCCAAGTCAAAGGCTACGAACTAGATCTTGGAGATTATCAATGGAGGAAAAAGCAGATCTAGATTTAGATCTAGATCCGGATATGGAAGAGCAGAGAGAGGGGGCGGTGCAGGCAAGGGGCCGGCTAGGGCTGACTTTCAGCTCTTGTAGATTTTTGCAGGATTGTAAGTTTGTAAGAGTAGGTTTTGAGTCTCTCTAAGACTCCTTTTATAAGCCCCTTTAGTAACCTTGTTGTGGAAGACTTCTTATGGGCCATTTAATTAAAGTGGCCCATGTCTTACTTTAATTTAATTAACACTTTAATTAAATTGGCCCAATTAATCTAATTAATTCTCTCTCATTTATTAATTAACACTTTAATTAATATTTTAATTAATTAGACCATCTAATTAATTATTCTTCCAATTGAATTAACACTTTAATTCATTTATTGATTTAACTTCTTTAAATCAAATATTTCCTTTTATGACTGTCACTGTCCAACTGTATTGTGTGTGACCCTCTAGGTTCACCATCAATTGGCAGAAGGCCCATGAACCCTTCGTGATTTAATTTATGAGCAATTGATTGCTCCGATCAATTAAACACTTTTAACTGACCACTTCAGAATTAATCTCCTTATTAATTCAGGAGTACCCACACCTCATGGTCTATGTCTAGCCACAAGCCCATGAGGCCCAACTTCAGGTGAATTGATGTTTGTGAACCTCACCTCTTATAATTGCCATATACATATGGTCCTTCTATCGACTTAATTTCTCGATCGAGATTTAGGGTGTGTGAATTGATCGGCACCTCTAATTATCTCGATAACTATACTTTCTAATTCGGGATAATAATTCCAGTGTGACTGCTAAATTTGGAAACCCCTTTCCAAATCTGTCACCGACCGTGGCCACGGGTTTCTCGGAATCTATTATCTAAGAATCGTATAGGAAATTCTCTCAGCCATTACGATGAGTCGGTAGATCCCATATTGATGCTAACCATTCGCGTACACGACTATATGCACCCAACTTAGGTACACAATGGCCAGGCTACGTGACCGGCACCTAAATCAAAATGCGTACACCCGTGCACCGAATTCGCCCTAGCACCTCAAGTCCAAGGACTAAATCGTACACTATTATAAGCCTTGAGAAACATCCCATTACCGATATGCGACATGCGCTTCCACAATGGGTTTCTCCGTTTGAGTCGTTCGATGCGTTCGATCCCCTATCGAACCACCTACTCATATGCACTAACATCAAATGTCTTGTTCATGAAACGCTACAAATTTACTCCATGTGAATCATGCATAATCATACAAGTTTTAGCGATTCATTCCATACCCCGTCTTGTTCGGAATCTATGACTTGGAACGTGTTTTAAGGTCACGACCTTCGAGACTGTTTCAAGATTGCACTCGTACTTAAGTGAATCGTCCCATAGTCAAATATGATCTAAGTATTTCAACCAATCGCATAAATATATTCGCGAGAGATGAAGTTGGCCATTTGTTTATTCTATACAGTTATAAATAAACATGCGTATTATTCATTGATTCAAAGATTGTTTTAATACAGAATAGACCTATTACAAGCTAAAATGAATTGGCTTGCTGGGCACTATCCTATCAATCTCCCACTTGCCCTAAAGCCATTCACAAACGCTTCAAAGACCCATCTTTTCAAGATGTCCCTCGAACACCTTTTGCCAAAGTGGCTTCGTTAGTGGATCAGCTATGTTGTCTTCTGAGTTGACACGATCCAAATGGATGTCTCTTCTACCAATGATTTCCCTAATCACATGATATTTCCTCATCACGTGTTTAGATTGGTGGTGTGATCTCGGTTCCTTCGCTTGAGCGATTGCCCCGTTGTTGTCACAGAAGACTACTACAAAACTGATAGGATAGTGCCCTGCAAGCCAGTATATTTAGCTTGTATTAGGACTATCATAAACTTTCTCTAGTATAAATGAGTTAATACGCTCGTTTGTTTATAGTATGTAAATCAAAAAATGGCCAACTTCATCTCTCGCGAATCACTTAAGCGATTGGATGAAATCCTTAGATCACAATAGACTATGGGACGATTCACTTCAGTATGAGTGCAATCATGAAACAGTCTCTAAGATCGTGATCTTAAAACAAGTTCCAAGTCATAGATTCCAAACGAGACGGGGTATCGAAGGAATCGCAAAGACTTGTACAAATATGCATGATTCACGTGGAGTGAATTTGTAGCGATTCATGAGCAAGGCATTTGATGCTAGTGCATATGAGTAGGTGGTTCGATAGGGGATCGAACGCATCGAACGACCCGAACGGAGAAACCCATTGTGGAAGCGCATGACGCACATCGACGATGGGATGTTTCTCAAGACTTATAATAGTGTACGATTTAGTACTTTGACTTGAGGTACTAGGGCGAATTCGGTGCACGTGAGTACGTACTTTGATTTAGGAGCCGATCACTTAGCCTGATCATTGTGCGACTACTTTGGGTACGGAGGATCGTGTACGCGATTGGTTAGCACTAATATGGGATATACCGACTAACGTGGCGTATTGAGAGAATTTCCTATATGTTCTTAGATAATATATTCCGAAAAACCTGCGGCCGCAGTTGGGGACGAATTTGGAAAGGGGTTTCCAAATTTAGCAGTCACACTGGAATTATTATCCAGAATTAGAAAGTATAGTTATCGAGATAATTAGATGTGCCGATCAATTCACACACCCTAGGTCTCGATCGGGAAATTAGTCGATAGAAGGACCGTATGTACAAGGTACTTATAAGCGGTGAGGTTCACTGAGATCAATTCACCTGAAGTTGGGCCTCATGGGCTTGTGGCTAGACATCGACCATGAGGTGTGGGTACATATGAATTAATTGTGAGATTAATTCTTGAGTGGTTAATTGAAGGTGTTCAATTAATCGGAGCAATTTATAAGCTCATAAATTAAATCACGAAAGTCGTGGGCCCGCAGCCAATCGATGGTGAACCTAGAGGGTCACACACAATACAATTGGACTGCAACAAATCATATAAGGAAAGTTGGATTTAAAGAGTTAAATCAAAACTGAAGAATTAAAGTGTTAATTCTTGTAGGAGAAAACTAATTAATTAAGGAGTTAATTAATAAGAGCGAAATTAATTAATTAATTGTATTAATTAATTAAATGGGCTGAATTAATTAAATGAGTTTCATTAATTAAAAGATGATCTAGGTCAATTAGGAAACAAATAAAGGCCATAAGTAAATGGGCTTTATGTTTTCTAGTTGGATTAGATTACATGTAGGTCAAGACTCCTTATCTATAAATAAGGAGTAGGAGACACAAAACCTAGAACTAGACTAAGATGTAGCCGCCCCCCTCTCTCCAGATCTGAAAATGCGCCGCCCCTCTCTCTTACAGAGAAGGTGCGGCCAAACCCTGTGAAATTGCACAGGGTTGTGCGATTTCTTTCTCCTTCTTCCTGTTTGATAGCTTTTGGATCCTAGTTCTGAGCCGAAGGATTCAAGAGAGTTGCTTCAATCCAGTTGGTGTGGACACCGCTAGAGGCACAACACATGGGGCGCTTCTCCGAAACAAAATTCCTGCAGATCTGAAAGAAGACCGGAGAAAAACCACCACCGTTCCTATGGTGAGGTAAAAATTGATAAACCCCCTATGGTTGGTTGATTTGCTGTATAAATCATTTTCGTATGACTAGATGAATAAAGATCCTATTTGGGTTGTTTTAAAAATTTTAAATTCCGCTGCCTTTAACGTTGTGACGTTACCAATAACCTAACAGTGGTATCATAGCCTAATTGATTACTCTCATAGGAAAAGGTCTGAATATAATTTGATTGCTTTATTGTATTGCATCTTATATTCGTGTTTTTGATTCTTACTTGTTATGGGTAGATCTGATTTTGGGTAAAATTGCATAAAAACTTTTTGGGCCAATTTGTTTTTTACGAATATTAAACGGCTGATTTGCGATTAGCAATTTTTCGAACTGTGTGTTTTCTGGACAGATTGTAACTTTCTGGAAATTTTCAAATTTGGGGCTGTTTTGCAATTACCAAAAGTTTTAGGGCTGTTTTGTAAACATCGAAAACTGCAGGGGCCGAATTGCAAATTCAAAATTTTTCTGGAAATAAAATTTTTATTTTCGGTCGTTTGCCCAGTTTTATATTTGGGGTTAAATTGTAATTTCCAAAAACTTCAGGGGTCAAATCGTAATTTCCAAAAGTTGGAGAGCCGAATTGCAATTTTTAAAAGTTGAAATATTTTTTTTCTGTTTTATGCATAAAATGGTTTTGGTTTATCCGAATATAGATTACCTATAATTAGTGGAGACTAAAGTAAGAATCTAGAGAAATATTTTAAAGGCATTTAAAATAATTAAGGTAAGATAGAAAACTAGTAAATGTGTTTGCTCAACATGAATTGTTTACATGGTTTTGGATCGAGTTGAGCCTTGACCTTAGATGTGATTGGTTTATTTTTCTTTGGATTTTTGTTGGGCCTGCGAGCCTTTATTTGGGTTTTTTTGTGCCAATGTAATAGATTAGGGCTTTACATTAAATAGTTTAGGATGGATGCCCATTACATGCAAGAAGAAAGCCCAGTGGAGAATGAAGGCCAAGTATGCTTGGTTATTAATGTAATAGCCTAGGCCCATTAAGAACACATTAGATAGACCAATTGGGCCAACATTATTGGCTCAATGATGGCCCAAACATAGGTGGCTCCCGATCGAAAACATATTGTGTTAGAAATGCATGCTAGGTTTATTTATTTATGTCTTATTTATTTATTGGTTCTATTATTTGGCTTGTATGGTGATGCGCGCTAGAATATTAGAACGTAAATAAGATAATTCATAATTGAAGCGGTGAGATCTCGAGAGAGTTTGCCTTAAACTTTCAAACCAGTATATCCCCTCTTGAATTAAATATTAAGTCATATTTGGTTAAAATAAAATAAAGTATTTATATAAATCCAAGCCTTCCATCAATAGGGACTAGCGTACGTTGTCTACTTATCGATTAAGGTGATCTAGAGTCTGGCACCCGAGGCGAAGAAAGGGACAATACGTGAATTCTCTCGATTCTTGTTTTTAAATAAACTCGACAAGGGTGGGGACTGGTCGGGACATGTACAATCGACCGATAACCAGTTACGGGGATTTCATGACCGGGCCCGTTGCTCATCAAGATTGATGGGTTAGACTTAACGAGTAGTATCACTCATGATGTAGCAGTGCTAGATGAGTGCGAAAATCGAGGAAAAATAGCTCGAAGGTTGTGTAGAGACACAATTGGCAATAAGTATGCCTACCTAGGGAATTAATTGTATGGCCACGAGTAGTGGGTACAATTAATGTCCGCTGGGACATCAAGACCTACTAGGAAATAAGAGGGGTAATTGTTTCGATAAAATAGTGGGAGAACATTTACGATAGAAAGTCCAACCTTCGTAGATTATAAGTATTACTCATTAACTAGTCCTCTATATATTTGTCTTCTCTTTAAAATAGATATTGAGATATCTATAATTATCCATTATACTATTTATCCTCGACTTATAAAATAACTGGATCAAAATATCGACTGGCATAGAAACTTGAGGATTGTCCTCAATTCCGAAAGTCGGAATCATGTTCTTAATAACTAGCCTATGCTTGATGCACTTCCGAGATGAGTCCAAAAGGAGGAACGAATCACCCGTAGAGTATGGGAACATTAATGATCGTTCCCTCATATAAGGATGTGTCTCAAAAGAGAAACGAATCACCTATAGAGTATGGGAATCTTAATGATCGTTTCCTCAAATAAGCATCAAGATTGAACAAGCTAAAAAAGCGACATAGGAGTATGTCTGAATCTTCAAAAACAAACCTCCACCTCAAAAGCTTGTTTTGAAAAGCAGTTTTGAACCGTTTGATTCGAGACCACTTGAGAATAAGTGAAGGAACCAATGTCAAGGATCACTGTCCTTGTTTTATCAATATGGTTGAAAACTGGATCGATTAAACGTAGCTCTGCAAGTGATCCTAACATTAACTTCCTCCTAAATTCTCCTCCCTGCTCATTCAAACAATTCGTGAAATACTCTGAACTTATTTGATAAGTTGATCACATTTCATGAATTAACCAAAGTATTGGTAAATGGCAAATAGGATGAACCTGTCATGATCGTTCACACTTCAAGGACTACAAAGTCAAAGAAGGGTAAAAGAAAAAGAAATTGTTCTCTTCTAAAACCGACCATAAAGGTAGTCGAAAGAACGCAAGTAGCCTAAAAGTCGAATTTTCCCACTGCACCTAAGAAAGGCATTGATAAGTTTAATTCATTAGAAAGTAATCTTCCTTTGCTGTTTGTCAATCCAGCAAGATAAATAATCTTCAAATCTTCAAGAATTAAGAACAGATCTTCTGATAAAACAACTTCAACTACTGTCATTGAAGATTTCATCTTTAAAACAAGGGTACCGCTAGTCTTACACGTTCCCCCTGAATTCAAGAATTCATCAGTCAACTAGTCTGTTGAGAGTCAGTCTTCTTGAAGTGTAACACTTGTTGATATCAGATTGGTCAGCTGTTGAACCCAGTCTTCTGATAGGTTCCCCCTCAGCTTATGAATCCAAATTTAACAAGCCCAGTTCCACTCTTAGAGCAGAGAATCTTGCATCACTTAATGGTTTAGTGAAAATGTCAGCAATCTGGTTGTCTGTATGAACATACTCAATAATAACATTTCCTTTTTCAACATGATCTCTGATGAAGTGATGTTTGATCTCAATATGCTTAGTCCTGGAATGACTAGTAGTATTCTGAGTAAGTGAGATTGCACTTGTATTGTCACAGTAGATAGGGATTCCACTGATCTTGAGATTATAGTCTTCTAGTTGATGCTTCAACCAAAGTATTTGTGCACAACATGCTCCAGCAGCAATGTATTCAGCTTCAGCAGTAGATATGGATACTGAAGTCTGTTTCTTACTCATCCATGAGATCAGACGACTGCCTAAAAATTGACAAGTACCTGTAGTACTCTTTCTATCAATTTTGCAGCCAGCAAGGTCAGAATCTGAATATCCAACAAGTTCAAATCCTGATTCCCTTGGGTACCACAATCCCAAATCTTGTGTGCCTTTGAGATACTTTAATATCCTTTTAGCAGCTAAGAGGTGAGATTCCTTAGGATCTGACTGAAATCTCGCACAAACCCCAACATAATACATAATATCAGGTCTGCTAGCTGTTGAATATAACAGTGACCCAATTATGCCTCTGTATTTGGTGATGTCAACTGATTTGCCACCTTCATCCTTGTCTAGACGAAGTCCAGTAGACATTGGAACATTAACAGATGAGCTAGTTTCCATACCAAATTTCTTGAACAGATCTTTTGTGTACTTTGCTTGATTTATAAAAATACCATCAAGTAGCTGTTTAACTTGTAATCCAAGAAAGTAATTTAGTTCTCCCATCATGCTCATTTCAAACTTGTTCTGCATCAGCTTAGAGAACCTTTCACACATCTGTTTGTTAGTTGAAGCAAAAATAACATCGTCCACATATATTTGTACCAACAATATATGATTATCCCATTCAATAGTAAACAAAGTCTTATCTACTTTACCTTTACGAAATCCTTTGACTAAAAGAAAATCAGATAAAGTGTCATACCATGCTCTTGGAGCCTGTTTCAGTCCATAGAGAGCTTTCTTCAGACGATACACTTTGTCTCCTTGTTGATAAACTTCAAAGCCAGGAGGTTGTTCAACATAAACTTCCTCTTGCAATTCTCCATTGAGAAAAGCAGACTTCACATCCATCTGATAGACAGTGAAGTTCTTGTGAGCAGCATAGGCTAAAAATAATCTGATTGCTTCAAGCCTAGCAACTGGTGCGAATGTCTCATCAAAATCAATGCCTTCTTCTTAGCAATAACCTTTGGCAACTAGTCTTGCTTTGTTTCTGGTAACAATACCATCTTCATTCATTTTATTTCTGAATACCCACTTAGTGCCAATTACTCTTTGATGAGTAGGTCTGGGAACTAAGTACCAGACTTCATTCCTTTCAAATTGATTCAACTCTTCTTGCATTGCTTCAATCCAGTGAGAATCACTAAGAGCTTCATCAATCAACTTAGGCTCAATTTGTGAAAGCAAACTTACAAACATTGTTTCATTTGCAGTTGACCTTCTAGTTCTTACTCTATCCAAAGGATCACCAATCACTAACTCAGGTGGGTGATCTCTGAGCCATCTGTGATCAGGTTGTAAATATGGATGTTGTCCTCTTGATTGATCTTGCAACACTACTGTTGGAGTCTCAGTAGTAGTCTGTTGAACAGTTGTAGTCTGTTGAACAGTCTCTGGTCTGTCTGCTGTTTGCAACTCCTCTGTTAGACAATCAGCAGACTGATTTTGAACAGCACTTGAGTTAACAGTTTGAGTTAAATCAGGTAGTATGATGGGTACATATTCTTCCTTTCTTTCCACACTCAATTTCTGAAAGTCAGCAGATATCTCTGGATTTGCACTTTGATTCTTTTCAGAAGATTGGCTTGGTTCATCAAATACTACATGAATAGATTCTTCTACAAGTAAAGTTCTTTTGTTAAAGACTCTGTAAGCTTTACTAACAGTAGAGTAACCTACAAAAACAGCTATTAGCCTTTTCTGCAAATGCAGTAAGGTGATTTTTCCCATTGTTCAAAACATAACATTTACAACCAAAAATCCTAAGATAATGTAAATTAGGCTTTCTGTTGTTCCATAGCTCATAAGGTGTCTTTTTTTGACTTTTGTTGATCATACATCTGTTCTGTGTATAACATGCTGTATTTGTGGCTTCTGCCCAGAATCTTTGGGGCAGTTTTGCTTCAGCTATCATTGTCCTGGTAGCTTCTTTTAGAGTTATGTTTCTCCTTTCAGCAACTCCATTTTGTTGAGGGGTTCTGGCAGCAGAGTACTCATGACTGATTCCTCTGGAGCTACAATACTCTTCAACAGTAGAGTTTGTCAATTCAGTCCCTCTATCTGATCTGATCTTCAATATTCTTTGACTCTTCTCATTCTGGATCAGTTCCATCAGATTAGTAAGATGTTCCTTGGTTTTACTTTTCTTCTTCATGAAAATCACCCAAGTAAATCTTGAAAAATCATCCACAACAGCTAGGCAGTATTTCTTTCCACCATTGCTGATTGGATCAATAGGGCCAAACAAATCCATATGTAGTAGCTCCAAAATTCTGGTTGAAGATTGGTGCTTCTTGCTTTTGAAAGATGACTTCACTTGTTTACCCTTCTGACATGCGTCACAGAGCTTGTCTTTGCTCATGACTGTCTTTGGAATTCCTTCTACCAGATCATTCTTTATCAATCTGTTTATGGTCTTGAAATTCAAACGATTCATTCTTTTGTGCCACAGCCAACTGATTTCACTTGGTGTAGAAGCCACCAAACAAACATTAGAATTCTTGTCCACAAAATTCCAGTCGACTACATAGATATTTCCCTGTCTTCTTCTAGATAAAATAACCTTCTTTGTTCCAATTTGTTCAACATAGCACTTATCTGATGAAAACATTACAGAAAATCCCTTGTCACAAAATTGACTTATGCTCAGCAGATTGTACTTCAGGCCATTAACATAAGTGACGTCAGATATCTCTATGTTTCCTTTGATAAGTTTTCCAACAGCAACAACCTTGCCTTCTTTGCTGTCTCCAAAAGTAACTCTTGGACCATTCACAACAACAGCATCTGCCAGTTCATGTATGTCTCCACACATATGCCTTGAACATCCACTGTCCAAGTACCATTTCTTCACTACTTTACTCCTACTCCTAATCCTAACCTACAAAACAAAATAAAAATGTTTTAGGTACCCTTTATTGAGAGGGTCCTGGTGGATTAGTGTCATCTTTGACAACCCAAGATGTTGAAGTCTTAGGCTTCTTAGGCTTCAGAGTTTTAGCAGGAGCATGAGCAACTTCATTTTCATCATAATCAGCAGGCATGTTATGCTGATAATCATTATGATGAGGATAAGGCTCATAAGCAGGATAAGATGCATGATAAACAGGGTAAGCATGCATTGGTTGATGAGCGGGATAGGCAGAATAATAAGGTGGATAATGAGGTGCAGCATAATAAGGTGAGTAAGCAGGTTGCACATAGTAAGACTCATTTCCATACCAAGCATTATTGTTATAATTTCTTTGCTTCTTTGGTCTGCTCTTTACTTGCTCTTTAACAGATGACTTAGGTTTACTAGTCTGATTGGTTTTACTCTTATCAGCAGACTTCTTCGGACTACTCTGCTGTTTGGTTTTACCAGTCTGTTTTTCATTTTCAGGCTTTTTACCCTTTTTAGCCTTAGGAGGACTCTTCTCCTTTTTCTCAATTTCCAGTGAAGTAGTTTTAGCAGTCTGAACATACAAGATAACATTGTTGTTATCAGCAGATATAAATTTCTCAGCTTTGTTCAGTTCTAAACTTTCTTTTACTAAGGGTGTACTCTGTTCAGTTGATTTATCTATTGACACAACAGACGACTTAGGAACAGACGACTTATTATGTAAAGATATTCTTGCTTCAAGTTCCTTGATTTGTCCCTTGTAAACTTCACATTCCGCTCTCAGAGATTCACATTCATGCGAAATCTTTTTGTACATGGCTGATTCTTCAGGTTTTTCAACACTGCGTTTCAGTTTAGCATTTTGCTTTTTCAGCAGAATCATCTCGTCCTTAAGCTTAGCAAATTCATTAACAACATCGGCTTTATTGTTCATCATTTGCTCAAATGAACTAAATAGCTCAAGTTCACTTTCAGAGAGTATTACCTCATTGTCAGAATCATCAGATTCCTTGGCCATGAGACAGAGCAGTGCAGGTGTCTCTTCAAAAATAGAGTCGTCACTTGACGTGCCTGATTCCGAATTTGATGAGTAGATGGCTGCCATCTTTTCAGCTTCAGCCAACAACACTTTGCTCTTCTGGTATCTCTTCTCTCTTCTCTCTTTCCTTTGTTTCTTTTCCTCCTCTGTATATTTCTCCGCTTTAGGATATGGGCAGTCCTTGATGAAATGTCCCAATTTCCTGCAATTATAGCACATCATTTTGGATTTATAATCATCCTTAATATCATGAGAATTAGAGGTAGGTTTAGAAGTAGAAGCATTTGTTGGGTATGCCCCGGTTGTCAAAACAACGAGAGTGCGGAATTTAAAATTTTTCCGAGGCACCCCAGCAGACCCAAGATATATTTTCCACCTTATATATGCGAAAAGGTTGAATCAAACAAATCTACAATAGATTAAAAGATAGAGATATGCGATTTTACCTCACTGCAGGCAAGGTGGTGGCAATCTCCGGCTTTTGCTGATTCACAACGAGTGATCCAATTGTCTCACCTCCAGAGTGTATCCACACCAATTGGATTGTAGCAACACCTTCTATTCACAGGCTACGAACTATAGATAGAAGGCTGTCAATGGAGGAAGAAACAGATCTAGATTCAGATCTAGATCTAGCTATGGAAGACAAAGAGAGAGAGGGGGCGGCACTGTGCAAGGGGGCGGCTAGGGTGTAGGGGCGGCTATGGTTTAATTTTCAGCTCTTTGTTTCAAGTGTTAAGTGTGTGGAAGAGTTGTGAGGAGATATCTATTTATAAGAGAAGAAACCTTCTCTTTGTAGATATCTCTTCAAGATCTTTTCCTTATCTAATAAGGTAACAAGATATACTTGTATATCTTCTTGGATCTTCCTTGTTTCACATGGAAACAAACTCTTCCTTCTTATCCTTAGCTAGAAATCGCCCCACCCTATACTTGCAAGACTTCTTCTGGGCTTTTAATTAAAGGCCCATGTCTTGCAACTTAATTTAATTAACCATTAATTAAATCAGCCCAATTAATCCAATTAATTATTATCTCTCAATTAATTAACACTTTAATTAATATTTAATTAATTAGACCATCTAATTAATTATCCTTCCAGTTGAATTAATACTTTAATTCATTTAATTGATTTAACTCCCTTAAATCAAATATTTCCTTTTATGACTGTCACTGTCCAATTGTATTGTGTGTGACCCTCTAGGTTCACCATCAATTGGCAGCAGGCCCACGAACCCTTCGTGATTTAATTTATGAGCAATTAAATGCTCCGATCAATTAAACCCGTTTAATTGACCACTCCAGAATTAATCTCCCTTATTAATTCAGAAGTACCTACACTTCATGGTCGATGTCTAGCCACAAGCCCATGAAGCCCAACTTCAGGTGAATTGATATTTGTGAACCTCACCTCTTATAATTGCCATGTACATACGGTCCTTCTATCGACTTAATTTCCCGATTGAGACCTAGGGTGTGTGAATTGATCGGCACCTCTAATTATCTCAATAACTATACTTTCTAATTCGGGATAATAATCCAGTGTGACTGCTAAATTTGGAAACCCCTTTCCAAATCCGTCACCGACCATGGCCACGGGTTTCTTGGATCTATTATCTAAGAATCGTATAGGAAATTATCTCATCCATTACGATGAGTCGGTAGATTCCATCTTGGTACTAACCACTCGCGTACACAACTATAGGCACCCAACTTAGGCACATTATGGTCAGGCTACGTGACCAGTACCTAAATCTAAGTACATATACCTATGCACCGAATTCGCCCTAGCACCTCAAGTCTTAGGACTAAATCGTACACTATTATAAGTCTTGAGAAATGTCCCATCACCGATATGCGTCATGCGCTTCCACAATGGGTTTCTCTGTTCGGGTCGTTCGATGCGTTCGATCCCCTATCGAACCACCTACTCATATGCACTGACATCAAATGTCTTGTTCATGAAACTCTACAAATTCACTCCATGTGAATCATGCATATTCGTACAAGTCTTGGCGATTCCTTCGATACCCCGTCTCGTTCGGAATCTATGACTTGGAACGTGTTTTAAGATCACGACCTTAGAGACTGTTTCATGATTGCACTCAACACCGAAGTGAATCGTCCCATAGTCGAATGTGATCCAAGGATTTCATCCAATCGCTTAAATGTATTTGCGAGAGATGAATTTGGCCATTGTTTATTCTATACAGTTATAAATAAACGTGCGTATTATTCATAAAAATCAAAGATTGTTTATTACATAATAGACCTATTACAAGCTAAAGAGAATTGGCTTGCTGGGCACTATCCTATCAATCTCCCACTTGCCCTAAAGCCATTCACAAACATTTCTAAGACCCATCTTTACAAGATGTCCCTCGAACGCTTTTTGCGAAAGTGGCTTCGTTAGTGGGTCAGCTATGTTGTCTTCTGAGTTGACACGATCCAAGTGTATGTCTCCTCTACCAATGATCTCCCTGATCACATGGTATTTCCTCATCACGTGTTTAGATTGGTGGTGTTATCTCGGCTCCTTCGCTTGAGCTATTGCCCCGTTGTTGTCACAGAAGACTACTACAGGATCCGCAATGAAAGGAACTACATCCAACTCTTGGATGAAGTTTCTCATCCAAACACTCTCTTTTGCTGCATCCGATGCTGCAATATATTCTGCTTCAGTGGTTGAGTCGGCAGTGGTGGATTGCTTGGAACTCTTCCAACTCACCGCTGCGCCATTGAGGCGGAATATGTATCCAGAATTGGATTTGTAATCATCCACGTTAGACTGGAAACTTGAATCAGTGAATCCTTCAAGTTTCAATTCTCTACTACCACCGTAGACCAAAAACATATCCTTAGTCCTTCGCAAGTACTTAAGGATTGCTTTAATGGCAGTCCAGTGCTCTTCGCCTGGATTCGACTGATAGCGGCTCGTTACACTAAGAGCGTGTGCTACGCCTGGTCTAGTACACAACATCGCATACATTATGCTTCCTATAGCAGAGGCATAAGGTATGAGAGACATTCTCTTCTTTTCTTCGTCAGTTGTAGGGCACATTGACTTGGAAAGAGAGATTCCATGTCTCATTGGAAGCAATCCTCTCTTGGATTCTTCCATATTGAATCTCTTCAATATCGTGTTGATATACTGAGATTGGGAGAGTCCCAACATCTTCTTCGATCTATCCCTATAGATACGTATTCCCAATATGGAGAACTGCGCGGATAACCACGCTTTCGTCTGCGCTAACATTCTGATATCGTCCCAGATCAACAGAATATCATCGACATATAAAACTGTGAACTGTACCGAACTCCCACTATTCTTCTTGTACACACAAGGTTCAAATACGTTTTTGATAAAGCCAAAAGCTTTGATCGTCTCATCAAATCGTATGTTCCAGGTTCGGGACGCCTGTTTGAGGCCATAAATTGACCTTTGAAGTTTGCACACCTTGTGCTCGCTTCCTTTGGACGCAAAGCCTTCGGGCTGTTGCATAAAGATCTCCTTGTCAATGTCTCCATTGAGAAAGGTGGTCTTTACGTCCATTTGCCATATTTCGTAGTCGTACCACGTGGCTATGGCTAAAAGTATCCGAATGGATTTCGACATCGCTACTAGAGAAAAGGTTTCCTTATAGCCTATTCCAGGCCTTTGAGAATAACCTTTCGCCACTAGGCGAGCCTTATGGGTAATTACCTCTCCATTCATTCCAAGCTTACGCTTGAAGATCCATTTGCATCCTACAGGGATAGTTCCCTCAGGTGGATCGACCAAGGTCCAAACCTTTGTTGGAATGCATAGAATCCATTTCGGATTGCATGGCTTCGAGCCACGCACCCGATTCTATGTCAGACATAGCTTCTTCATAAGTCCTTGGATCAGTATCCAACTTATCGTTTTCGTGAATGAAACCAAATCTCTCTGGTTCTTTACGAACTCGATCAGACCTTCGAAGGAAAGGTGTACTAGTAGGTTCAGTAAAATCAGGATCAACTCCCACTGTTTGTGAGGATGGGTCCGATTCTTGGACTTCATCGAGTTCTATGATTGTCCCATTTATGTTGGTGAGGAAGTCATCCTCTAAGAAATGGGCATTCCTAGACACGAACGTATTACGTTCTTTAGGATCGTAGAACAAGTATCCAATGGATTCCTTTGGATACCCCACAAATTTGCACAAACTAGATCTACTATCCAGCTTATCTCCTTTCTTGTTCTTAACATAGGCGGGAGATCCCCATACTCGTATATACGAATATACGGGTGCTTTACCATACCATTCTTGATGTGGTGTTGTTGGCACTGAATTTGAAGGTACTATGTTCAGTATCTTCGAAGCAGTTGATAGGGCTAAACCCCAAAATGAAAAGGGAAGTTCAACGAAGCTCATCATGGAACGAACCATGTCCAACAAAGTTCGATTCCTCCTTCAGACACTCCATTGAGTTGGGGCGTCCTAGGGGGAGTTCGCTGAGCGAGAATCCCATTCTCTTTTAGATAATCGAGGAATTCTTGACTTAAGTATTCTCCTCCTCGATCAGATCGAAGTGCTTTAATACTATGTCCAAGTTGATTCTCTACTTCTATTCGAAACTCCTTGAACTTTTCAAAAGTTTCGGATTTGTACTTCATCAAGTACACGTATCCATAATGACTAAAGTCGTCAGTGAATGTGACGAAGTAGGAGTATCCTCCTCTTGCACTGACACTCAGTGGTCCACAAACATCAGTATGGATTAAATCCAATGTTTGTTTGGTTCGCTCAGGATTCCCGGTGAAGGGTGATTTGGCCATCTTTCCTTTGAGACAAGATTCGCAAGTCGGAAGTTCATCTAAGTTCTGTATTTCAAGAGCCTTAGAGGAAACCAACTTTTGGATCCTACTCTTGGAGATATGTCCAAGTCTAGCGTGCCAAAGTTGTGGTGTGTGATTATCATATTTTCTTTTTCTTGATTGTATGTGCAAAACGTTGGAGTTTGTAGGTTCAAGGGAATATAGACCATCCATCAAAGTACCACTAGCATAAATTAAACCATTTTTAATTATGCTCATAGATCCATTTATAATGGAAAAATTAAAACCATCATTATCTAATAACGGAATAGAAATAATGTTCTTAATAATAGTTGGTACGTACAAACAGTCTTTTAAAAGTAAAGTAAAATTCCCTATCACTAACTCCACGTCTCCTATAGCCTCTGCAGCAACTCTTGCTCCGTTTCCAAAACGCAGGATCCTATCCCCGGGCTTAAGTGTTCTTACTGCTCCCATCACCTACAAATCATTGCAGATATGAGAACCCGCTGCGGTGTCTAACACCCAAGATGCACAGTTAATAGAAATATTAACTTCAACCAAGAAAATACCTTTGGCTACCGTTTTCAGGTAGTCTGGACAGTTCCTTTTCCAGTGCCCTGCTTTCTTGCAGTGGAAGCATTCGTCTTCTGGGCTTTTGCTCTTTTTCTCGACAACCTTGGTGACTGCTTTAGAAGAGAACACCTTCTTCTTCTTTTTACCTTTCTTGGGCTTTGCAGCCTTCGATTGGTGAGCAATCATCACGGGTTTCTCTTTCTTGAGAGTGGTTTCTACCGTAACCAACAGATTGGTCAGTTCGTGAAGAGCAAGGTTTCTGTCTTCCATGTTGAAATTCAACACGAACTGGTCGAACGAGCGAGGCAGAGTATGGAGAAGGAGGTCAGTGCTAAGATCAGCGTGCAATTCCACGTCTAATCGCCCCAGTTTTTCAACCAAGTTGATGAAACGCAGACAGTGATCCTTGACACTGCTTCCCTCAGCCATCTTGAGACTAAACAACTTCTTAGTGGCTGCGAACCTTTCGGTACGAGACCTTTCTCCAAACATCTGTTGGAGGTGGAGAAGTATATCTCTAGCAAGCGGTATACCAGCATGCTGTTTCTGCAGCTCATTTGACATTGAAGCTAGCATGAGGCAGCGAACCTGAAGATCATCATCAACCCTTTTAGCATGGGCGGTTCGTTGTTCCTCAGTAGCTCGTGCTGCGGGTGCAGCAGGCATAGGCGTGTCGAGTACATAGCTCCGACGTTCGAAGTCGAGGACTATCCTCAAGTTTCTCAGCCAGTCGACAAAGTTTGACCCTTTTAGTTTATTAGCGTCGAGGATGACAAATAATGGATTTTTAGACATTGTTCAGTAAATATCTACAAATGGAAAGAAGACAACGTTTAGCTGACTGATCTATGCCTAATACTTATAATTAACGAATTTTGGTCTTGGTTTCGAAAAAGTTCTCCCACTATTTTGTCGAAACAATCACCCCTTTGATTGCTCGGGAAATCTTATTTCCTAGTAGGTCTTGACGTCCCAGCAGACATTAATTGCACCCACGACTCGTGGCCATACAGTTAATTCTCCAGGTAGGTATACTTTTACCAATTGTGTCACTACACAACCTTCAAGCTATTTTGCCTCGGTTTTCTCACTTATCTAGCACTACTACATCATAAGTGTTACTAATCGTTAAGTCTATCCCATCAATCATGATGAGCAACATGCCCGGTCGTGATATCCCCGTAACTGGTTATCGGTCGATATTCGCATCCCGACGAGTCCTCACCCTTGTCTAGTTTAGTTAAAAACAGGAGTCAAAGAATTATGTGTATTGTCCCTTTCTTCGACTCGGGTGCCAGACTCTGGATCACCTCTGTCAATAAGTAGACAACTCACGCTAGTTCCTATTGATGGAAGGCTTGGATCTTTAAAACTTCATTTTAAATGTACCCATTATGACTTAATATTTAATTCGAGAGGGGGTTTTCGGGTTTGAAAGTTCAAAGTAACTCTCCTCGAGATCTGACCGCATAAGTTATGCTTTATCTTTTATTTACGATCTAGATTCTAGCGCGCATCACATACAAGCTAAATAAATAAATCGATAAATAAATTAAAACATACAAGCCTAGCATGCATACTACTATAATATGTTTTCGATCGGGAGCCTCCTATGTGGGCCATCATCGAGCCATGATGTTGGCCCAATTGGTCAATCTAAAGGGTTCTTAATGGACCTAGGCTATTACAAAAATAACCATGCATACATGGCCTTCATTCATTCTTGGGCTCCCACCTTGCTTGTAACGGGCCTCCATCCTAAACTATTTAAAACAGTAAAGCCCTATCTATGACAAAGGCTCAAAGTGGCCCAAAAACTTAAGGCTCGCAGGCCCAATAAAAACAACAATAAATTAAACCAATCACATCTACCCTAAGGTCAAGGCTCGGCACGATCGAAAACCACGCAAACAGTTCACGTAGAGCAAGAAACAAGCAAACAACTTTTTACGTATTTCTTTCTTACTTTTAAAACACCTTTTAAAAATAATATCCTATGATTCTTACTTTAGTCACTACTAATTATGACAAAATCAATTTTCGGGTAAACAAAACAATTTTTCCGCATAAAATCAGATTCGGATTTTTCAACTTTTGAAAATTGTAGTTCGGCCCCTCAACTCACGGAAATTGCACTTTTAACCCCAAAGATTTGAAAATTACAAAACAGCCCCAAATTACAAATCGTCCAGAGGACAGAAAATTAAAATTTGAATCCAGAAAATTTTCAGTTTCGCAAACAGACCCCTGAACTTTCGGAAATTACAAAACAGTCCTTTAATTTTCGGAAATTGCAAAAACGACCCAAAAATACGTACAGACCAGATTTGCAAAAACAGTCCAGATTTTTCAAATATTTCCAGAAAACAGAAAATAAATTTCCAGCCCTTTATTTCACAAAATCGCGATTTGCATAAAAAGTCCTGAAGTTTCAAAAACTATAAATTTGCCCCAAATCTTAATATACGATTTTACCCAATCAAAGATCTTATCATAACAAGCAAGAATCATCACACAGAACATAACAATCACAAATATCCATATATTTATCTATGTTCAGGCCTTTTCGCATAATAGTAATGGAATTGGCTCTGATACCACTGTTGGGTATGCCCCGGTTGTCAAAACAACGAGAGTGCGGAATTTAAAATTTTTCCGAGGCACCCCAGCAGACCCAAGATATATTTTCCACCTTATATATGCGAAAAGGTTGAATCAAACAAATCTACAATAGATTAAAAGATAGAGATATGCGATTTTACCTCACTGCAGGCAAGGTGGTGGCAATCTCCGGCTTTTGCTGATTCACAACGAGTGATCCAATTGTCTCACCTCCAAAGTGTATCCACACCAATTGGATTGTAGCAACACCTTCTATTCACAGGCTACGAACTAGAGATAGAAGGCTGTCAATGGAGGAAGAAACAGATCTAGATTCAGATCTAGATCCAGCTATGGAAGACAGAGAGAGAAAGGGGGCGGCACTGTGCAAGGGGGCGGCTAGGGTGTAGGGGCGGCTAGGGTTTAATTTTCAGCTCTTTGTTTCAAGTGTTAAGTGTGTGGAAGAGTTGTGAGGAGATATCTATTTATAAGAGAAGAAACCTTCTCTTTGTAGATATCTCTTCAAGATCTTTTCCTTATCTAATAAGGTAACAAGATATACTTGTATATCTTCTTGGATCCTCCTTGTTTCACATGGAAACAAACTCTCCCTTCTTATCCTTAGCTAGAAATCGCCCCACCCTATACTTGCAAGACTTCTTCTGGGCTTTTAATTAAAGGCCCATGTCTTGCAACTTAATTTAATTAACCATTAATTAAATCAGCCCAATTAATCCAATTAATTATTATCTCTCAATTAATTAACACTTTAATTAATATTTAATTAATTAGACCATCTAATTAATTATCCTTCCAGTTGAATTAATACTTTAATTCATTTAATTGATTTAACTCCCTTAAATCAAATATTTCCTTTTATGACTGTCACTGTCCAATTGTATTGTGTGTGACCCTCTAGGTTCACCATCAATTGGCAGCAGGCCCACGAACCCTTCGTGATTTAATTTATGAGCAATTAAATGCTCCGATCAATTAAACCCTTTTAATTGACCACTCCAGAATTAATCTCCCTTATTAATTCAGAAGTACCTACACTTCATGGTCGATGTCTAGCCACAAGCCCATGAAGCCCAACTTCAGGTGAATTGATATTTGTGAACCTCACCTCTTATAATTGCCATGTACATACGGTCCTTCTATCGACTTAATTTCCCGATTGAGACCTAGGGTGTGTGAATTGATCGGCACCTCTAAATATCTCAATAACTATACTTTCTAATTCGGGATAATAATCCAGTGTGACTGCTAAATTTGGAAACCCCTTTCCAAATCCGTCACCGACCATGGCCACGGGTTTCTTGGATCTATTATCTAAGAATCGTATAGGAAATTCTCTCATCCATTACGATGAGTCGGTAGATTCCATCTTGGTACTAACCACTCGCGTACACAACTATAGGCACCCAACTTAGGCACATTATGGTCAGGCTACGTGACCAGTACCTAAATCTAAGTACATATACCTATGCACCGAATTCGCCCTAGCACCTAAAGTCTTAGGACTAAATCGTACACTATTATAAGTCTTGAGAAACGTCCCATCACCGATATGCGTCATGCGCTTCCACAATGGGTTTCTCTGTTCGGGTCGTTCGATGCGTTCGATCCCCTATCGAACCACCTACTCATATGCACTGACATCAAATGTCTTGTTCATGAAACTCTACAAATTCACTCCATGTGAATCATGCATATTCGTACAAGTCTTGGCGATTCCTTCGATACCCCGTCTCGTTTGGAATCTATGACTTGGAACGTGTTTTAAGATCACGACCTTAGAGACTGTTTCATGATTGCACTCAATATCGAAGTGAATCGTCCCATAGTCGAATGTGATCTAAGGATTTCATCCAATCGCTTAAATGTATTTGCGAGAGATGAATTTGGCCATTGTTTATTCTATACAGTTATAAATAAACGTGCGTATTATTCATAAAAATCAAAGATTGTTTATTACAGAATAGACCTATTACAAGCTAAAGAGAATTGGCTTGCTGGGCACTATCCTATCAGCATTGTTATATTTGTTCTTCATTTTTCTTTTTTAGAACTTTTTGAACCCGTTCAATAACAAAGCAACATCGCCAGCAGCGTATTCCTTTTTGTTGAGCACTGGGGTCTCATCAGATGAGTCCACTTCTATAGTTTTCCCGGCTGATCTTCTGGATTTTTCTGCAGCAACTAGGGCAACAGTGGGACTAGAAGTTGAGGTCTCTTCTATACCCATTCTTGCCATTTTATACTCGTACGCCTTGAGTACAGAAAACAGCTCCGTCAGAGAGATCTTCCCCAGATCCCTTGATTCTTCCATTGCTGTGATCTTCATGTTGAACTTGGGTGGTAGCGCCTTAAGGACTTTGAGAGTAATCTCTTTGTCTGTGAACGTCTTACCCAGCTTTAACACGTTGTTCAGTACTTTAGTGAACCTTGAATCCATCTGGTCAATGGTTTCTCCAGATTTCATCTTGAAGTTTTCCAACTTCTCCAGGGCTATGCTCAGATTGTGTTCCTTGATGGCATCATTCCCTTCACTCATATCACGGACTTTATCCCACATCTCTTTTGATGTTTTACAGTGTTTGACCTTATCAAACCTTTCATTGTCCAGGGCTTTAGTCATGATGAAGATTCCAACTTTGTCTAGATTTTTCAGCTTGATTTCATCAGCTGTCATCTCGTCTTCATCTTTGTCAACGACCGTATCTTGGCCATCAACCTTGATTGTTTTGGTGACTCTTATCGGACCTTTTGTTATGCACCTGTACATATTATCATTGTAAGCAGCAAGGAAAATTTCCATGCGTATTTTCCAGTCCTCAAAGCTCATACCGCCTATGTGGGGAACAAGGCTGATACAATCCATTTTTCAAAAAGTTTTTATTTTTCAAAAAAAGATGCTCTTTTTGAAAACCTTTGAAAATCACTTAAGAATCAAGCTCGTTGATCAGGCAAATGATTCAGATGAACCACCTGCTCTGATACCACTTGTTGGTCCCAAGTGGTCAGATGAGGTCTAGAGGGGGGAGGGGGGGTGAGTAGACCTCTTCAAAAATTTATCTTTCAAAATTCTCTAACTTTTCTGTCAGCAGACTAAGCTGATCAGAGTTGACTATGCTGATCTCGCACAAAGCTTTGAACAGCAGAGTTGACCACTCTTCTGATTTCACTCAGCTGATTTTATCAAAATCAGAGTTTTGAAATAACTAACTTGCAGCGGATTTGTCAAGTGTTTTTCACAAGTAGTTTTCTTTAACTTTGAAATAGTTTTATCCCCAGTTTCAACAAACTCCTTTTTAAAACTTTTCAGCAGTTAACCTTTAAGTGTTTTAAATATGCTCTTTCAAATATGCAGAAAATTATGTAAGTAAAAACACAAAGGATTTTTATAGTGGTTATATGGATAGAAATCCTTTAGTCCACTCTTCCAAGTCACTTAGATCTTGGGTTATACTAAATCACACAGATTACAGTATACAATGCTTGTGCCAATCAACAAATGAAAAGGCCACAAGTGCGTAATAGGAAATCACAAAGAAACTCCTATTCTCTGAAGTAATATCACTCACTAAGATGGATATCTACTTCTCACAACACTATTCTAAAAAAATCACTCAGATTTATAAGTATTTTCTGTTTTCTCTCTATTCTGGTTCGTCAACAAATGACTCGGCTGATGAGTGTTCTGTTCTTGAGTTTGAGACTTAGAAGAATTCTGCCTCAGATTTTTGCTCTCAAAGTGTGTTGTCTATATTTCTTCAACTCACGAACTGAACTATTTATACTTGAGATTTGAAAATCTGCCCGTTGAGAGATCGACAGGTGTCCAAATCATCGAGTACTGGTCCTTCTGCAGAAACGGCTACCTGCGACTGAGTACTGTACACTCTGCTGTACTTTCTGTCAGATCGCATTAAATGCACCAAGCTGATACGAGGTTTCTCTTCAATCATTTGTCATAAATACCCTTCCTCTTCAGCATTTATTACTTCAAGTGCATTTATTACCGTTGCACTAACTTCTGATCCACTTCCACTCTGTTGATCGAAGTCACTCGTCTGATGCATACTCGGCTGATCCCAAACTTGAACTAATCTGATTTGAGTCGGCTGATAGTCCACCAGTCTGATTCCTTCTTCAGCAACAGATCAGTAGTCTTCTGGACCATATTTGACTAGTCTGAAATAATTCTTCCTTGGTCAAATATCTTCTAAGGTTTGTACTAAGCTTCCACTTGGCTGATGACTTTGGAAATCATCAAAACCTCCCTTCACTTCAAAGTCTTCATCTTCATCCAACATCTCCTCTCGCAAACTTATTACGTGATTATTGTTCTTTATACTATTCTTGAATTGCTCCATCCTGAGTACTTTAACCAAACCCCTAATATATAAATTTGTTCTTTTAATAATTTACTGAGTTTAACCTTAAGACGAAATTAGGCTAAATCAGTTGGCGCCCACCGAGGGGCAGGGTTAATTACTCGATCGAATATGGTCAATCCAAGGAAAAGCACACGTAACGCCGGAAAAAGCCCAACCTCTCAGCATCCTCGTGCTGTAGAAAGTCTGCCCGAAAATTCCCAAAGAACTAGCACTAATAATATGCCGCCTCCCGCAGAATATCAAGATTTAGGTCGAGCTGAGGGGCATGTTACGGCAAACACAAACAACAACCAAAATACTGGAAGACGACAAACTCCTAGCCGAAGTAGGGTCCCTAATTCACCCGTTCGATCCGTCCCCCCTCCACCGTTACCTGCCGATCAAGAGAAGCTAAGGCAAATGGCTCAACTGGTAAATACATTATGTGCTGAAATCTTACATACACCGGGACCAGAAAACGTCGGCCCAGAGGCGGCCCCAACTCTGCCGACCAGATTGGTAAACAATATCAGGCGAGCCCGAGTGGACAACGATCGAGTATCGGCTGAAGCAGAAAGCCCAGACGGGGATCAACGATCTCACATATCCCCGCCAAACACCGCTAAAAGACACCCTGGTCGAAAAGGTAACCAGGCAAGAGCTAATGCTCGTCCTGAACCTTATCTATCCAGAGAAAAAACAGTTATTCCGATCGATGATGAAGAGGAGCCCCAAATTATCGATCGACGAGCGACTAGAAGATTCTCCGAAAGAGACATTGAGAGGATGGTGGAGGAACGAGTGGAACAAAGGCAATTGACTTTGAGACAACCTTGGCCTCGTTCCCGAGAAATCTAGGATAGTATAGCTGCCTGTTCCCCATTCTGCCTAGAAATCAGGGAAGCACAGGCCTCAGGGCCTTTACATGCCCGACTTCCCAGATATGACGGAACTGGTGATCTAACTGACTATATATTCAGTTTCACGAATATAATGAACTTATACGCTCATTCAGCGGAGTACACGGCGAAGCTAATGATCACAACCTTCGAGGGATTAGCACTGGACTGGTTCGGAAAACAGCCACCTAATTCAATTTTCAGTTTTAGAGAACTATGTAACAAACTAGAGCAACAATTCGCTAGCTAGAAAAGACAAAAGCTCCCCATGAGTTACCTGGGAACTATTATCCAACAAGAAGGAGAATCCCTAAGAACTTGGTTGGCAAGGTTCAATGTTGAACTATTGAAGATCGATTCCCCGAATATCGATTACATTATATCTATTTTGTTCGATCTAACGAAAAATAGGCAATTTGGCAATGCCTTAAGTCGTTAACAGCCACGAACCTTTGCAGAAATCATGACATTAGCCTCAAAGTATATGACTCAAGAAGAGATGAACTCATTCAAAGATAAAAATAAGAATAAAACATCCACTTCAAGATCTAGGAAGCCTGAGAAACCACAGATGCAAAAAGCCATGGATTACGATCGATTTTCCCGTAGGGGAAACGTATTCCAAAGGTTAGAGTATAGCGGGGGTAACCCTGAGAAAAGACCTAATGTCTACCTCAGGCCTCGATCTCCAGAAAGGAATGTTAGGGATCGAATAAGCTATGTGGAGTATACCAAACTAAACGCCCCCAAAGAGGATATTTTGGTAATACTAGAGAGAAATAACTTGATTCCCCCAGCAAAAAGAATCACGCAAGCTAAACCTGGGGCAAAGAACTACGATCTATATTGTAGATACCATCGAGCTCACGGTCATAGGACCGAGGACTGCTATCACCTAAAACAGGAGATCGAAAAATTAATTCAACAAGGCAAGTTAAACGAATTCTTGGACAGAACGGATCGAAGGAGACAAAGGACACGGAGTCCTAGAAGGAGGGAAGGGAATAGAAGTCCTCACGAGAAATCGCCCAGCAATCGCGCGCCTCGGAGAGACGACATCGATAACGATCAAGTCAATGGTACAATACATGTAATCTCCGGTGGTCCAGCTGGGGGAGATAGTCGAAACGCAAGGCGAAAGACAGCCCGATCCCTGGAAAAAGGACTTGTCACTCCTAAGGAAGTATGGGCACTCGAGAATAAAGGCTCCGACAAACAAACAATCAACTTGATGAAAGTGAAGTCCCTAGAAATTTGAATTGGGACGTTAACAAAGATCACCCCGACTTTCCAATGGTAGTCTCACTAAGAATCTTCGACTTTAATGTTAAAAGAATCCTGATCGACAATGGAAGCTCCGCTAACATCATAGCCATCGAAGCTTTAAATCAAATGAATCTGGGAAAAATAATTCTCCAAAGAGTAGCCACGCCACTGATAGGGTTTGGAGGATCGGAAATAGTTCCAGCCGAGACTATTAATTTGAGTAACCCTTGGGAGCAAACCTCATCGAGTGGTAAAAATGATAAAGTTCCAAGTGGTAGAAACACCATTCGCCTATAACGCTATCTTGGGAAGACCGGCATTGAATCAATTTCGAGCAGTTGTTTCGACCTATCACCAGAAGATAAAATTCCCTACGATCTCAGGGGTCAGCGAAATAATGAACGATCACTGCATGGCGTGGGATTGTTACAATACAGCGCTCTCATTAAAAAGGAATGTCGATCCATTAACACCTTCAAAAAGAAAAGCAGTAGGATCTTCATCGGAAAGATCTCTAGAGCCGGAGCTACCCAATACGGAAAGGATCGATAAAAAGGGAAAGGAACCTATAGATTTGACTCTACGTGCACCCGAGCATAAAGATATTCGTCTTATGGAAAATGATCCGACCAAAATCACAAGAATTGGAACGGAATTATCTCCACAAGGTGAAATTATGTTAGTTAACTTTTTAAAGAAAAATATGGATGTGTTTGCCTGGAGTTCGGAGGATATAGTAGGGATCGATCCAAGAATAATAACCCACTCTTTAAAAATTGATCCGAACGCCAAACCAGTCAGACAAAAGAAAAGAAATCACGGTCCTGTGAAAGACAAAATAATAAAAGCAGAGGTCGAAAGGCTTTTAATGTCTAAACAGATTAGGGAAATACACTTCACCGAGTGGCTATGTAATGTGGTGTTAGTGTCAAAAGGGGACAAGAAAGATAATAAATGGAGAATGTGTAATGACTTTACGGACTTAAACAAGTTGTGTCCGCGGGACCCCTATCCACTCCCCAGAATCGACCTATTAGTCGACTCCACTGCCGGTTTTGCTATTTTCAGCATGATGGACGCTTTTCAGGGTTTCTACCTGATATTTATGGATGAAAAAGATCAAGAAAAAACTGCCTTCGTTACTGAACAGGGGGTATATTGCTTCGTAGTAATGCCTTTCGGATTAAGAAACGCAGGAGCGACCTATCAACGATTAGTGAACTTGATGTTCAAAGAGCTGATCGGAGAAATAATGGAAGTGTATGTCGATGATATGTTGGTCAAAAGCATGAGCGAGGAAGACCACATCAAACACCTTGATCGTTGCTTTAAAATTTTAAGGAAGTACGGAATGAAACTCAACCCTTTAAAATGCACCTTCGGAGTCAGATCTGGGAAATTTCTAGGTTACTTAGTTCACGAAAGAGGCATCGAGGCGAACCCAGAGAAGATACGTGCTATCACAGAAATGAAACCTCCGAGAAATATTACTCAAGTACAGAGCTTAGTAGGGAAAATTGTGGCCCTCAACCGATTCATAAGAGGTCGGCAGATAAGAGTCTACCATTCTTTCAAACCTTGAGAAGAGCCAAGACATTTGAATGGACCGAGGCTTGCGACCACGCATTCGATCGACTAAAAGAATACTTGACCTCACCTCCACTACTCGCCAAACCTACTGAAGGACAGCCTCTTTATATATACATCGCTATTTTCGAGGCAGCAATAAGTTCAGTTCTAGTCAAGATTGAGGGCTCATAACACAAGCCAGTCTATTATTTGAGTAAATTACTGCAAGGGGCTGAAAAGAGTTATCTGGTGATTGAAAAATTTGCCTTGGCATTGGTAACATCAACACGAAGATTACGACCCTATTTCCAAACATATAAAATCATCGCTCTTACCAATCAACCTTTAAGGCAAATCTTGTCAAAACCTGAAGCCTCGGGAAGATTAATCAAATGGGCTGTAGAATTGGGACAATATGAGATCGAATATCAACCACGAACAGCAATCAAAGCTCAAGTACTTGCTGACTTCCTCCTAGAGACCCCAAGTCCGTCGGAGACGAGCCCTGAAAGGGCATCTACAAGTGATAATAACATTTTGATCATCAATGATCTAGCATGGCTTATGCACGTCGATGGTGCATCAAGCCGACATAAAGACTTTAAACGTCTTAACGGATTTCGAGCTGATCCAGAGACAGATAAATGGAATGTACGAGGCCAAAGAATACAATATGATAAAATATTTGGCAAAAGTAAAAGAGCTGACTGAAAGATTTGACAAATTTGAAATTCAAAATATCCCCCGAGAAGAAAATCGATGGGCTGATCAACTGTCTAGGTTTACGGGAACAAGGGATGGTAAATCTAAAAGGGTGATCACTTGGCTAATCTCAAAAACACCGTCGATCGATCTCGACACTATTCCTGTTACTGAAATAATGGACATCGACTTGGCCGCAGATAGTTGGATGACCCCTCTAATCACCTATTTGGAAGAGGGGTCGCTCCCTAGCAATAAGAATGAAGCTAGGAGAATCAAATATCGAGCACCAAAATATGCCATTGAAAAGGGAAAACTCTACAGACGATCCGTCTCGGGAATTCTGCTAAAATGCATACCCGAGCACCAAACCCAAAGCATCCTTAATAGTATCCATGAAGGAGAAGCAGGGAATCACAGTGGGGCTCGAGCACTTACACTCAAATGTTTGAGAACTGGGTACTATTGGCCAACGATGTACGCAGACGCACAGGATTATGTAAAACATTGTCATTACTGCCAGGTGCATTCAAATATAATACATCAACCAGCTGAGAAAATGCACCCAATTCCGATCTGTTGGCCTTTTGACCAATGGGGAATTGATATAGTCGGACCGTTCCCAGTGGCCAGATCGAAAAAGAGTTACGTGCTAGTCGTTGTTGAATATTTCAGCAAGTGGATTGAATGTATAGCACTAGCTCGGATAACTCAGTTCCAGATCATAAATTTTCTTTGGAAAAATATAGTCTGTCGTTTCGGAATCCCGAGGATCTTAATTTCCGACAACGGGACCCAGTTCGCTGGAAAACAAGTCCAAGAATGGTGCTCAAAGTTTGGGATACAGCAAAACTTTACATCCGTCGGACATCCTCGAGCGAATGGACAAACTGAAGTAGCAAATCGAGAAATTATCAAATCCCTCGAGAAAAGACTGGATGACGCCAAAGGAAGATGGCTAGACGAACTTCCCGGTGTCATATGGGCTAACAGAACTACAGTAAAAGCCTCTACCGGTGAAACACCATTTAGCTTAGTCTATGGATCGGAGGCAGTTATCCCAGTTGAGGCACTAGTCCCCAGCCCTAGAATTGAGTTGTACGATGAAGAATCAAATGATCAACTGAGAAAAGACGACGTTGACTTAAGTGAGACCTTGAGGGAAAAAGCCAGTCTTCGTTTAGAAGCAGCTAAATCCAGCATGGAAAAGGCCTACAATCAAAGAGTGAGGATACGATCGTTCAAGGAAGGTGATTTGGTACTTAAAAAGGTCGAAGTATCGAAACATGTGGGTAAGTTGCAGCAAAATTGGGAAGGTCCATACGTGGTAACCGCGGTCGGCAAGAAGGGATCGTATAAAATAGCCCATATGGATGGAACTCCGCTTCCTCGAACATGGAATGCAGTAAACCTCAGAAGATATTATGGCCGTTGATATCGAGACAGGAGGTTTTGGAGATCGGACAGGATTTTACAAGAAATGAGCTTGTTTTTCAAATTTTAGTTTGTTTTGTTATTTTCTTTTCGGACATCAAATTTATCCACGATTATAGTAAAAGCTTTTGCTTATTTTTTCCATACATCGCACTCAAAAGACCATTGTCAAAATTCACTCTACAAAGGTTAAAAACCAAAAGTTGGTATAAAACCTAAGCGAAATAAAATCTTTGAGTAAAACCGATTGGGTCGGTATATACTCATTGATCTCCTAACAAACGATCTACACAGGTTAAAAACCAAAAGTTGGTATAAAACCTAAGTAAAATAAAATCTTTGAGTAAAATCGATTGGGTCGGTATAAACTCATTGATCTCCTAACAAACGATCTACACAGGTTAAAAACCAAAAGTTGGTACAAAACCTAAGTAAAATAAAATCTTTGAGTAAAACCGATTGGGTCGGTATAAACTCATTGATCTCCTAACAAACGATCTACACAGGTTAAAAACCAAAAGTTGGTATAAAATCTAAGTAAAATAAAATCTTTGAGTAAAACCGATTGGGTCGGTATAAACTCTTCGATCTCCTAACGAACGATCTGCGCAGGTTAAAACCGACAGACTGGTATAAAACCTAAAAATAAACTAAGGTCTTGTGATTAAAACCGATTGGGTCGGTAAAAAACTCTTCGATCTAGTAAAACGATCTCCAAACAGTAGAAACCAATAAGTAATAAAAGACCAAATGGGTCGGCGATAGCTTAAACATCTTACGATCAACAAATAGGTCAGCTAGTAGAAAACAATAAGAGATTTTATTACAAGAAGAAAAATACATGGGAAAGATACAATGATTTCCCTAACTAATCGACGACAATGTTCTATTACCTGGGAAAGATCCTGATTAAAGTACAGTTCGATTGTCCGGTAGACTTGTAAAAAGAAATCTTACAAGATCGATTCATCGACTAAGGCTGTTTAAGTTGAAGAATGGCGGCGTAAATGGTGGACCTCTGTCTTTGTTTATCTCCACACTTTTCCCAGCATTCTTGCTACCAGCTAAGCCCGGTCGACAAAGACAGCCGCCTTTAAGTTCCGTGATTACGACCACAAAGCTTGAGGAATCAGAGAGAGCTTTGTGAGATCATAATTTTATGTCGGTCGATGGTGGTCAGCATTCTCGATCATACCTTCTTGTTTTAATGAACTAACCAGCTTTCCACCGACCACGGAACTATTAGATCGGAATGCCACCATACCGACCCTTACCCATTAGTACAGGATGGTCGATATATGATGGACACTTCGATCGATCCCCTTTTTTAGGGATCGGAGACTTCATGGTTTTTGAGAGGTCTCCATTTTCCGATTCCGCCCATACCAAGTCGAAGTAATTAACAATTTCTTGGATTTTCGAGTTAGGTGGACGACCACCGTTTTGAAAAAAGAAGAAGTACATTATTTGGAAATTTTACTTTTGATGGTAAATGAATGAAAGGTAAAGGATTCCTTTTATAGATAAGAGGGTAAAAATCCAACGGTGGAACTCATATCCAATCAACGGTGGTCACATGATATCGGGATTTACGTTACACATTCATAACTACCAGCCATAAAAACAGGACTTGAATTAAACGCACTATCAGGTCGATCAATTAAAAAATTATACATTAGATCGATATTCAACGTGCAAAGATTATCATTACAAAAATTATATTACATATCTAAGATTCCTATCTAAACAAAGGGATCGATCGAAATACTAGCAACTCTATCTACAAAATCTCGAGGAAGAGTTTATCTTCGATGATCATCATAATAACAAGTGCTTCGGAACCTTCGAGCTACAGAATATACCATCTTTACGTCTACTTTGAGAACAGTGATGAGAAACTAAAGTTCAGGCTTTCTTCTAAGGATCGGCAGCTGTCACTGGTCGAGGGAAGAGTACATGCTATCACAACTCGACCACCTCGAAGAAGCTGATGCTTTTCCTTCGCCAAGTAAATTAGGGATCAGAAGGATCTCATGCGTGACATCGTCGACCTGTTAGAAACAAGTTGATTTCGATAAAGCAAGAATCCAGCTTTCTTCTAACCTCGACCTATACCCTATGGCGTAATTTATGGTCGACTAATCCCCAATTAAGAGATTTGTCCGAGCATCACCATATACGATGGAGATCTCATTTTTCCAATTCATCCCATACCAAGTCAGGAATTCATCCTTCATTGAGGTAATACATATTGGTGGACGATAATGATTGTATTGATGAAAGTTTTTCTTGAACAACTTCATTATTATAAAAAAAACACAAAAGAGCAAGGAATGACCTTTTTATAGGCAGGAGATAAAGGATCCAACGGTGTTACTAAGCAATTGATTTAAGTTCTCAACATCATAACATATGATCATCTACAGTCAAGAAATCTACAGTGAAGACGCAGATGAACGATTCAAAAATAAATGATTTTATTAAGATATTTTCAAATCATTACATTTAGCAAATACGGTCGATTAAATACAGAGAAAAGGAAAAGTACATTCGTTCCTAAAATCTAACTACAATTATTACAAATACTAGCCTACTACGCTGCTCCTCGGAATGATTGCTCCTCCAATCCGACGTACTTCTTAATCTTGGACTCCTGTTGATTATACCGCTTTTCGTTCGAGTTCAATAAGGAAAGTAGAGTATAACAATATATGAATCGAGCAAGTGAAAACTGTATATTAATATCGGTGTTCGAATACAAATTACAAGACAGGTCTACCCGAGCATTACGGGATGTCGTACTACTAAAAAGACCAATACAAAGAGAATACAAAGAGAATACAAGCTGGTTCCTAATCCGAACAGTAGGTCCGAGCAGAAGGAATATCTTGGAAGTTGTGCCGTCCCTGATGTCATAAATGCGCCGCGTATTTATAGGAACAGTAATGAGCTAGCTAGACCATCCGTAGGAGAACACCTCTCGGCCAGCTGTATAAAGCTGTAGGTCGGCCCCACAGTAATTCCGAGGAGACGAGTAGATCGGGAAGTAGGTCGGAATACTTGATCTAGAGCTATCAACCGGGCTTGATCAGAAAACCATGTTCTTCTGGTCGGAGAATACCATTCTGGTCGGGATCGAGGCCGAGCTCGAGCAGAAGGTATTTCCTAAAGTGGCGTATGCGAAATACCCCTCATCAATACTCCCCCACTTCTCGAGCGTAAGTGAAGCTTAAGCTCGGAGAAGTAAACACAGCGTCACGGCGAAAGACTTTGATTTCTTGATGTTTCGGACATGCCTCGTTAAAAACCTAGTGCGGAAAAACCCAGTGGGACAAAATCCGAGCTAGGGAAAAAGAGCGCACATCTTCTTTGGAGCAATGGAAGGTATTGATACTTCGAACCATAGGAGGGCGGAGTTTTCGATCGGAGTACTCTACTTCGACGACGTTTACAATATCTGAGAATTGGAGAAATAAATCAGAGATCGAGTCTCGAACAGTCTCGGGTCGGATATGCCTCGTTAAAAACCTTACTCGGAAAAACCCAGTGGGATAAAAAACCGAGCGAAGGGAAAAAGAGTGCACATCCTCGAGAGACAATGTAGTTGATCTTATCCTGTTGACTCGAAAATACTCATTTCTGAAGCTTGGAGGACCGTAATTGCTATTAATCAAAAAGATAATCTCCAATTTTACTGAATGGGAGCTTAACCGTCGCGGTTACTCGGGGTTGAATTTGCAATTTACCCTTTTAACCTTTATATATATACGTTGACTTAGAAAAGAAGAGTACGTCTTTCAAACTTAGTGCAGATCGGAGCAATCAGATCGATAAAAGGTACCCCTCTTTTATTGACCATCACAATAAGCATTTATCATCATGTCTACTTCCGAGAACCCAGAAATTCAAACTGATAATCCTACACGATCGGATTCCGAGCTAGGATCCACAGGAAAACTTATAAATGACTACAAAAACACCGAGAATTCTTCCGAAGAGACGAATAGAATCGTCAACCAAATAGAGCATGCCTTGGGGCCAAACGCCGGAGAGGGAACATCCGGTCGACAGGGTTCCGAGCACGATGTTGATGCGGAACAAAATGCTGACGCCGACAGCGAGGAGGGTGGAGATGGAGAAAAAGCTGACTCCGACAATGAAAACAGCTTGACCGTACCGTTTGACAAGCATGAAATTATGAGATATCAAATCGGAGGCTGGTGCAGTGTGAGAATCCTCGACCTAGCCGGTGTTGCGAAAAAATCCAAAGCCACAGGTCGGGCTCAGAAGACCGAGAAACGGGTCGACGACATCTCAAGTGCGTATGATCCAAAAGAGCACGAGGCAAACCTCAAAGCTACGATAGGTAAGTTCCTTCCCGAGGGTTACTCGCTAATCATTCCGACCCCTTCTCAAAGAGTGAATAAGCCCCCCGCAGGATGTCAAGCTTTCTATGCTCGGCAATTCGACTATGGGTTGCGTATTCCTTTTGCCCCCTTACTCGGGCAGGTCTTAGATGCATTCAGCCTGGCTCCCGCACAGATCCTTCCCAATTCGATTGGGTATTTGATAGCTTTTAGCGTCTTGATGAAGGCCAAGAACCAAGCCGCTAATTTCCGACGCTTTTGGCAATTCTTCAAGATCAGTACTTCCTCCGCCTCGAACGTTGGGTTTGTGTATTTCTCCCAGCGTTCGAATCATTCGGTCTTATCGACCATCACTTCTAGCAACTCTCTCGATTGGAAGAAACAATTCTTCTTTATCAAAGGACCTGAGGTACCGGCTTCCGAGGGAAGCTCGGAGATGGTTCCACACAAATGGCCGGGTGAGCGAGAGTGGGTGTACGGAAAACGAGAACTGTTAGGTCCGCTTCAAAAGGTCATTCCCGACGATGTTGTCAAAGAGATGTGTTCGGATTTGTACCAGTCGGCTTTCCTTATTCTGGAACCCGTACTTCGAAAAGCAGGACTCAGCCGAGCTACCTTTCCACTAGCGGTTGCTGATGACCCTCGAACATTGAGTAAGGATAATAGTCTTTCCCGAGTGACTTTGATAGTAAGCTTTTCAGCGGATTTCATTACTTGACATTTCATTTCTTTATTTCTTCAGAAACAATGGTGGAGCAATACCGAGCTTCCATAGTCGGTAAAACTGTAGCATCTACCTCGAGGAAAACGCCCGGTCAACCGAGGAGGCAAACTAGACCGGAGCCCAGAACTGCCGTCCCTCCTCGGGGAAGCTCGGCTCGGACTGATCAGATCGGAAACGAGGAGGAGCCCGAGAATGCTGAGCCGATCCGAATGGTACCACCTCCTCACCAAGCTGGTCCTTCCTCTTCTGGCATAGGATATAGCCTGTTAACCATGAAGAAGCTCAAAGGAAAGGAGATCTCCCATCGGCGAGCTCGGGAAGATCTCGAGGGACGAGATCCTAACAGTCCTCGAGGAGAGAAATTTGGTCCCTGGAGCTCGGCGTATCACTCAACCTAGGCCAGGGACTATGAATCACGATAAGTATTGCAGATACCACAGAGCTCGGGGGCATAGCACCGAGGATTGTTTTCAGTTAAAGCAGGAAATCGAAAAACTGATTGCTCAGGGAAAGTTGAAGGAATACGTCAGAAAGGAGAACCATAACAGCCGTTATCGATCCAGAAGTCCTAGGAGGTCCTCCGAACAACACCGTGAGGATCAACACCAAGCAGAGGACCAGACGAATCGGGTGATCAATATGATATCTGGTGGGCCAGCTGGGGGAGATAGCAGGAATGCGAGGAAAAGGACGGCTAGGTCGATAAAGATTGGTGTCTCGACTAAGAAAGAAGTCATGTCCTTAAGACCAGCGCCCTCGATAAATCAAGTCATTAGTTTTTCCGAGGCTGACAGACCAAGTGATGTGACTTGGGATACTAATGAAGATGACCCTGATTTCTCGATGGTCTTGACCCTGAGAATTGCTAACTTCGAGGTTAGGAGGGTGTTAATCGATAATGGCAGTTCGGCAAACATAATCTCTTCTGAGGCGCTCGACAGAATGAATCTACAACACCCGCGACTGGAACGGGTATCCACCCCGCTCATTGGGTTCGGTGTATCGGAAATTGTTCCTCTCGGAACCATTCTCTTGAGTACTACTATGGGTAAAAAACCTAAAGATGTTACGAAGATGGTTAAGTTCTTGGTCGTGAGTACCCCGTTCGCTTATAATGCAATTTTGGGAAGACCGGCTTTAAACGTATTCAAAGCGGTCGTGTCGACTTACCACCAGATGGTCAAGTTTCCCACTTTGGCAGGGGTCGGAGAAATGAGGAACGACCAATGCATGGCGTGGGAATGTTACAACACATCTTTAAACATGAAGAAGCAGTTCGAGCCAGTATTGCCCTCGAAAAGAAAGTTAGAGGAGGAAAAGGTATTCTCGGTATCCGACCTCCCGTTGCCAGATTGTGAAAAGTTGCAGAGTAAAAGAGGAAAAGAGATCGATATGAGCGTACAACCCCCAAATCATAAACAAGTAACATTAATCCCTGGCTCTCTTTCTCCTTCACAGCTTTCTCCGTCTCGGAGGCCAATTTCAGCTCGATGGCTCTGGCTTCTTCAAGGGACCTTGATAATGCAACCTTCTTTTCCTCCAGCTCGAGGATAACCTTCGCACGCTGTTCGGCTTCTTGCTCGACTTGCAGCCCGAGGGTAAATAACTGTTGTCCGACCTTAAATGGACAAAAAGTTATTTAGTAAAAAAAAAAAAAAAAGGGGGAGAGAGAGGACACTTACTTGAAAAAGCAGATCCGTGCTCGATCGCGCCGTTTCATTCGCATTTTTCCCTTCTGGCTCGGCCATGGCCTTACTTTTCACCTCTTCAAAAAAGGCGCTAAGCGTCCGAGCAACGTTGGGGACAGTGTTTTGGGGCTCTGGATTCCCACCCGACGAGGGAGTTTTCTTCTGATCGACGGGAGGATCATTTATTTTGACCTTCTTATTGGGAGGCTCGACCACAGTGCCCTTATTTGCCTCCAGAGCCGAGACGTTACCAGCCAATGTCTGGTTTGCCCCCGTCATCTGAATCAGAATTGAGGTTGGAGTCAGATCATCAACGACCGGATTTTTGATCAAAGCAGACTCAGAGCTTTGCTTGTTCACCACCGAGCTGCCCTTAGACCTAGAAGGAGAGTCCGAAATTGGTATAACGGCTTTGTCCTCGATCCGAACGGGTGACGGGTTGGGCAAAGGCTTGGTCTCAGCTTTGCCAAGATCATCTTTAGGGGTTTCAGTTTGCTCGTTGACTACATTCGAAGGAGAATCGATCTTGCACTTCCCGCGGTCGCTCTTAGAGGTTTTTCCTACGTCCGAGGAGGATTTAGATTCTCTAATTTTGGACTTGGGACCCTTCTCCTTTTTGACCTTCAACAATAGTTTGGGATCAAGTTTGGAGTTCACCAGGCCTTCCATGATCTGTATATTTCTAATGGAGAAGAGAGCTCGATTTATTTTATCGACCGAGTAGCTCCTACGAAGAGTGAATTATAATTTCAGTGACAAAAATCTTAAACTACCGTCTATTTATAAGAGAAAGGAACGTTGCCTTTTTGGGAGCCCAACAGTCGCGAATTTCAAGATTTCCGTGCCCATTTAAAAAGGTCGATTGTTTTGATACCATGCCTACTAAGTGATTCACGCGCACGAAAATGCTCGATATCGACGTTCTTTTTATGAACCTTATGCCTCACAAAGACTTTTGTCTAGTTGAGCAGTATAATAAATTATCGATGAGCGGATTCAGAGAACCTAAACGGAAAAGGCAGATTTTATAGATGATCAAAATATTTACAATGCATATAATAAAGAGTCCTACAACCTATTACAAGAAATCTAAGGTTTTGACTGCTCCTCTTTGCCCTCACTCTCGGAGCCACCCTCGATGTCGACGTCATTATCTCCAGAGGCTTCTCGATCATCCCCATCATCAGAAGAATCTTGATCATCTCCGGAACTATCTTGGTTATCTTCCTCATCGGAGCCATCTGAACTCGAGCTCGAGCTGGATGTATCCAAATCCATCAAGTCGGGATTGGGCATTGGAACTCCAAACTCTTTCACAAACGGAGCGAACTCGTGTTTTTCCCAGTTGGCCGAGCTCGAGGAAGTGGTTCGATAGTCCTCCCCGCGAGAATTTTTCATGATGTCCATGTGATTTATATACTCCGTCATTTTGTCAGGAATAACCTTTGCTGCGGCCAACTGTTGAACCCCTTTGAAAAAGGTAGTTTGAAGGATTTCGCCGACCCTCCTTCTAGCTATGGCATCCAACGCGGGGGACTCTAAAAATTCTCTTATCGAGCTTAGGCGAGACTCTTCTTTGCCCCGCTGGTAAGACAACTCGGAATCAGCCTTAGTTTGCTCGAGCTCCTCTTCAAGTTTCCTGACTTTCTCCTCGAGCAAGCTCTTCTCTTCCACAACTCTCACCAAGTCTTCCTCGACAGCCGGGTGATGAGGGGTATTTCGCATATGCAACTTTAGGAAATACCTCCTGCTCAAGGTCGACCTTGATCCCGACCAAGATGGTACTCTCCGACCAGAAGGACATAATTCCGATCAAGCCAGAACGGTGGTATGGGATTCTGCTCTCCGACCTACACATCTCCTCGGGATTACTGTGGGGCCGACCCACAGCTTTATACAGCTGGCCGAGAAGCGTTCTCCTACAGACGGTCCAGCTAGTTCATTATTGTTCCTATAAATACGCGGCGCATTTATGGCATCAGGGGGACGACTTCCAAGATATTCCTTCTGCTTGGACCTATCGTTCGGATTAGGAACCAGTTGTTTGTTCTTTGTATTTACTCTCCTAGATAGTACGACATCCAGTAATGCTCGGGTAGACCCGCTTTGTAATTTGTATTCGAACACCTGTATTAATATACTGTTTCCACATGCTCGATTTATATATTGTTATACTCCGCTTTCTTTATTGAACTCGAGCGAAAAACGGTATAATCAATTGGCGCCCACCGTGGGGCCTACTCGGGTGTTAGATCGAAATATGCCTACTACTAGGAGGTACACGTACAATCGAGGTGAGCCTTCACAAGCTGTTGGAGCGCAGCGCTCCGTAAATAATGAACCAAGTAACCAATCCCGAGCGGCCCACCAATCTGAGATGCCGCCGCTCGACCCGCCGAATGATATGCCTATTCATACGACAGTGGCTGATCTACGTTCCATTATCGGAACCATGTGTAGAGAATTCTTGAACACGGAGAGAGCAGATCGTGAAACTCTGCCAGGTCAGCAGCCCCCCGTCGATCAACCTGCTGCTCGGGGTCCGGTTTCCAACAGGCCAAGGGAAGGAAGTGTTCGTCGATCTGCTCTGGGCAAACCATCTGATGTAAGACCCAACCCACCGCGAGCTAGAACCGTTGTCCGATCAGGGCAACCTTCTAG
Organism: Penstemon davidsonii; assembly: GCA_034814905.1. Taxonomy (NCBI): domain Eukaryota; kingdom Viridiplantae; phylum Streptophyta; class Magnoliopsida; order Lamiales; family Plantaginaceae; genus Penstemon; species Penstemon davidsonii. The sequence goes on along the minus strand of JAYDYQ010000374.1, from coordinate 12,728 downwards.
GAACGTACAAAATTTAGAGGATTCGGTGGTCGGGGAAAGTCAACCCAAAGCTGTGGAGAGATCTAGAAAGCCAGCCTACAGAAAGGTGACCGAGGCTGACTTGGAAAAGATTGTTCAAGAAAGAGTTACTAAGGAGTTGGAGAAGGAGATGTTAATAAAGGAAACCCGACCCGCAGACGTCAGGGCTCGAGGAGTTGGGGCCAAAGAGGATGGGGCCGTTTTCCTTGAAGCACGAAATAGGGAACTGAGCACGAATATTATGCGATGTTCGCCTTTCTGTCAAGAAATTAGAGAAGCTCGGGGAACAGAAACGGTCCCGACCAGATTGCCAAGATACAATGGGACCTCTGACCCCGGGGAGCATATCAACAGCTTCATAAATGTGTTGAATTTATATGGACATTCGGAGGATTTTTGTTGCAAAATCATGGTCACAACGTTCGAGGGAATTGCTTTGGATTGGTTCGGAAAACTACCTCCGAACTCAATCTTCTATTTCGAGGAGTTGAACTTCTGAAAGTTGATACCCCACAGATTGAATTTCTATCATCGTTGATGTTCGAGCTAACCCGTAATAGCCAGTTCGGGAATGCTCTCTGCCGAAAGCAACCGAAGTCTTTCGAGCGGATTATGGAAATAGCTGAGAAATACATGATCCAGGAGGAAATGAATAAGTTAAAGAACGCACAGAATCCTAGGCCCCCGATCGTGAAGAAACCTGATCGGGCCCCTATCCCTAAACCAAGCGACTACGGAGGGTCAAACGCGCAGCAAAGAGGCTCGGTTTGAAAGAGACTTAAGGTCTATAAACCTCATGCTCCGACCCACAGATCTAATGTCTACGGTCGACCTGCATCTCCTGATAGGGCTCCGAGGACGGAGCATGAAAAAAGCAACTTTACCAGACTGAATACCTCAAGGGACGAGATTCTAACAGTCCTCGAGGAGAGAAATTTGGTCCCTGGAGCTCGGCGTATCACTCAACCTAGGCCAGGGACTATGAATCACGATAAGTATTCCAGATACCACAGAGCTCGGGGGCATAGCACCGAGGATTGTTTTCAGTTAAAACAAGAAATCGAGAAACTGATTGCTCAAGGAAAGTTGAAGGAATATGTCAGAAAGGAGAACCATAACAGCCGTTATCGATCCAGAAGTCCTAGGAGGTCCTCCGAACAACACCGTGAGGATCAACACCAAGCAGAGGACCTGACGAATCGGGTGATCAATATGATATCTGGTGGGCCAGCTGGGGGAGATAGCAGGAATGCGAGGAAAAGGACTGCTAGGTCGATAAAGACTGGTGTCTCGACTAAGAAAGAAGTCATGTCCTTAAGACCAGCGCCCTCGATTAATCAAGTCATTAGTTTTTCCGAGGCTGACAGACCAAGTGATGTGACTTGGGATACTAATGAAGATGACCCTGATTTTTCGATGGTCTTGACCCTGAAAATTGCTAACTTCGAAGTTAGGAGGGTATTAATCGATAATGGCAGTTCGGCAAACATAATCTCTTCTGAGGCGCTCGACAGAATGAATCTACAACACCCGCGACTGGAACGGGTATCCACTCCGCTCATTGGGTTCGGTGGATCGGAAATTGTTCCTCTCGGAACCATACTCTTGAGTACTACTATGGGTAAAAAACCTAAAGATGTTACGAAGATGGTTAAGTTCTTGGTCGTGAGTACCCCGTTCGCTTACAATGCAATTTTGGGAAGACCGGCTTTAAACGTATTCAAAGCGGTCGTGTCGACTTACCACCAGATGGTCAAGTTTCCCACTTTGGCAGGGGTCGGAGAGATGAGGAACGACCAATGCATGGCGTGGGAATGTTATAACACATCTTTAAACATGAAGAAGCAGTTTGAGCCAGTATTGCCCTCGAAAAGAAAATTAGAAGAGGAAAAGGTATTCTCAGTATCCGACCTCCCGTTGCCAGTTTGTGAAAAGTTGCAGAGTAAAAAAGGAAAAGAGATCGATATGAGCGTACAACCACCAAATCATAAACAAGTAACGTTAATCCCTGGCTCTCCTGAGAAGTTCACCAGAATTGGAACCGAGTTAAGTCAAGGGATGGAGACCATGTTGATCGAATTCCTTAGAGACAACGCTGATGTCTTTGCTTGGAGTTCTGACGATATCGTCGGAATCGACCCAAGGGTGATCACTCATTCTTTAAATATCGATCCTAAAGCAAAGCCAGTCAGACAAAAGAAGAGGAATCACGGTCGAGAAAAAGACAAAATCATCAATGCTGAGGTGGATAGATTATTGGCCGCGAAACAGATTCGGGAAATAACTTTCACCGAATGGCTTTGCAATGTAGTGTTGGTGTCCAAGGGAGAGAAGGTCGACAACAAATGGAGAATGTGTAACGATTTTACCGACCTAAACAAATTGTGCCCAAGGGACCCCTATCCTTTACCTCGGATCGATATGTTGGTCGACTCGACTGCGGGATTCATTTTCTTTAGTATGATGGATGCTTTCCAAGGGTTTTATCAAATATTTATGAATGAGAGAGATCAGGATAAAACAGCCTTTATTACCGAACGAGGAGTGTACTGCTTCATTGTAATGCCGTTCGGGCTAAGGAATGCAGGAGCAACTTATCAAAGGCTTGTGAATATGATGTTCAAAGATCTTATTGGTGAGATCATGGAAGTCTATGTTGATGATATGCTAGTGAAGAGCATGACCGAGGAGGATCATATAAAGCACCTTGACAGATGTTTCGCCATCCTAAGGAAATACAGAATGAAACTGAATCCGGCTAAGTGCACTTTCGGGGTAAGGTCGGGTAAATTCCTCGGTTATCTTGTGCACGAACGAGGCATTGAGGCAAACCCAGAAAAGATCCGAGCTATAGCTGAGCTACAACCGCCAACCAAGTTGTCTGAAGTGCAGAGTCTGATCGGAAAAATAATATCCTTGAATAGGTTTATATCCCGATCAGCAGACAAGAGTTTGCCTTTCTTCAAGTTGTTGAGGAAATCGAAAGGCTTCGAATGGAATGAGGAGTGCAGTAAAGCTTTCGAAGAGCTTAAAAGATATTTGGTTTCCCCTCCGATGTTGGCAAAACCGGTCGAGGGGGAGCCCTTGTATTTATACATAGCAGTTTCGAATGCGGCAATAAGTTCTGTTCTGGTGAGAATTCAGGATTCCGAGCATAAACCGGTATATTATCTGAGTAAGTTGCTTCAAGGGGCGGAGAAGAATTACATGGAGATTGAGAAGTTCGCACTTGCTCTAGTTATTGCCGCACGGAGACTGCGACCTTATTTCCAAACTTACAAAATTATTGTCCTGACTAATCAGCCTCTAAGGCAAGTTCTGTCGAAACCAGAGACATCCGGCAGGTTGATTAAATGGGCAGTGGAACTGGGACAGTTCGAAATCGAGTACCAACCCCGAACAGCCATCAAAGCTCAAGTTCTGGCAGATTTTATTGCAGAGTCGACCGGAGCGGGCTCGGGAGATCGATTAGTTACAGAAGTAAACCTCGTCGTAGACGTTCAGGAGAAAATTTGGTTGATGCATGTTGATGGGTCATCGACCAGAGAAGGAGGTGGGGCCGGAATTCATTTCCAAGGTCCCGAGGGAGAGGACCTCAGTTATGCGATCACTCTAGATTTCGTAGTCACGAACAATGAAGCGGAGTACGAGGCTTTGATTGCAGGTTTAGAAATGGCGATTAAAGCGAGCATAAAGTCCCTCACAGTGTTGACCGACTCCGAGCTCGTACATAGACAAGTGAAGGGAGTTTATGACGCGAAAGAATTTAACATGGTAAAATATTTGAAAAGGGTGAAGGATCTGGCGGCAAAGTTTGAAAGGTTTGATATACAAGCTATCCCTCGAGAGGAAAACTGTTGGGCGGATTTGCTTTCAAAATTTACGGGATCGATGGATGGACGGAAGGAAAGAATGATAACTTGGTTGATGTCCAACTCTCCGGCAATAGATTTGAACGTAACCCCAAATTCGGAGATAATGGAGGTAGATGTTCGGGAGTCTTCTTGGATGGAGCCTTTGAAAGCTTATCTAACTGACGGTACTTTGCTGGAAGATACAAATGAAGCCCGAAGGATTAAATATCGAGCTCCAATGTACGTTTTGAACGAGGATAAGCTTTATAAAAGATCAAGCTCAGGAATTTTGTTGAAATGCATTCCCGAGAGTCAGTTCGATCTTATTTTAAAGGAAGTTCACGAAGGTGAAGCGGGGAGTCATTGCGGTGCACGAGCCTTAGCCTTGAAATGCTCCAGCACTGGATATTATTGGCCTACTATGATTTCGGATTCTATCAATTATGTCAAGAAATGCCATCATTGCCAAATCTATTCAAATCTAATTCATCAGCCCGCCGAGCAGCTACATCCAATTCCGATCTGCTGGCCCTTCGACAAATGGGGAATCGATATCGTGGGACCTTTCCCAACTGCTAGATCGAGAAAAAACTATGTCCTGGTTGCTGTGGAATACTTCAGTAAATGGATTGAATGCATTGCCTTAACAAAAATCACTCAGTTCCAGGTGATAAATTTTCTGTGGAAACATATTGTGTGCAGGTTCGGAATTCCGAGGGTCCTCATCTCCGACAACGGAACTCAGTTTGCGGGAAAACAAATTTTGGAGTGGTGCGAAAAGTTTGGGATCCAGCAGAATTTCACTTCAGTCGGGCATCCCCAGGCGAACGGGCAGACCGAGGTCACCAACAGGGAAATTGTTCGATCACTGGAAAAACGTTTGGCCGAAGCAAAAGGCAGATGGTTGGACGAGCTTCCTGGAGTAATTTGGGCGAACAGGACCTCCATAAAATCTGCTACAGGAGAAACTCCTTTTTCTTTGGTATATGGTTCGGAAGCGGTAATCCCGGTCGAAACATTAGTTCCATCACCAAGGGTCGAATCTTATGACCCCGATCAGAATCAGTCGCTGAGAGAGATGGATGTCGATCAAGCAGATGGTAAACGCGACCGAGCGTGCATAAAGATCCAAGCCACCAAGTCCAGTATGGAAAGAGCTTATGACAAGAAAGTCAGAATAAGAACATTCAAGGTCGGGGATTTGGTTCTCAAAAAGGTGGAAGTATCTAAGCATGTCGGAAAGCTTCAGCCAAACTGGGACGGCCCTTTTGTCGTGCAGGAGGTCGGGAAGAAAGGGTCCTATAAAATTGCTCACCTCAACGGTGAAGTCTTGCCAAGAGCCTGGAACGCAGTAAATCTAAGGAAATACTACGGTCGGTAGTTGATAATTGCAATCATCTTAATTTTCCTGTAATTTACAGTTTTCTCAAACTTTACTTTCCTCAAAAGTGTAAGGACATTCAATGAAATCTTCGGTTCAAGTTCTAATTGTATTCCGAGTACCATCACGAAGAAAGGCTAATATTATCGGCCGAGGGTGAAAGCTTTTGCTACGACCCTCCCTCGATAAAATCTGTTCGAAAATCAAAATCGGCCGAGGGTGAAAGCTATTGCTATGACCCTCCCTCGATAAAAAGATGTTCAAAAATCAAAATCGGCCGAGGGTGAAAGCTTTTGCTATGACCCTCCCTCGATAAAATATGTTCGAATATCTAAATCGGCCGAAGGTGAAAGCTATTGTTATGACCTTCCCTCGATAAAAATATGTTCGAAAATCTAAATCGGCCGAGGGTGAAAGCAATTGTTATGACCCTTCCTCGATAGAAATTCAACGTGACTATCCAACGCCAACCGATGCTCAAAATGTTATGGTGATGCAGTTCTGCTCGAAAACCCGAACACTTTTCAAGAGTTTCTTATTATGGGGAATTACTAAAGTTGGGATCATTATTTCCTAAGTTCAATTATTCTTAAAGGGAACTTCTCAACTTTCAGATATTATTTCCGATGACAGTTTATCGATCGATAAATATTCTCATAAATTCATCATCGAATTGGCTTTTACGAGCAGAAGACTTACAATAAGACGATGGAAGGGAAAAGTAAAGTTGCAACTATATGGTTTGAAACAATAGGTTCTTATTATTATTTTCGAGCAAGATACAAAAGACCAATTAAAGGCAAATGTTACAACTTTATTGACATTCATCGAACAGATTACAAAGTTGTTGAATGTACAAATGAAGTCCTAATACAACTACAGTACCCTATTCTATGGTCTTCGAGTCTTCGAGCATCTTTCAGTGTTGTTGACCAGGAATATCGCCGAGCATCCGATGATTGCACCACAATTTGTGACAAAGTGATCGAGCTGTATATGTTTATCGTCTGATGATATCTGGTTTTGAAATTAGATAATATGGATCGCAGATTATATTTTCTGATCTCCATATAGTCCCCAGCATTCTTGCTACCAGCCGAGCTCGATCACTTCCCCGAGTTGGCGTCCAAGGTTGCAATTCCTCATTTTAAAGATCCGTAATTGCAACCCAAGCCGGCCGGTCATCTTTTTACGATCGGGAAGCTTGACCCAAAGTTACCATTCTTCAGGGAAGAAAGGAAGAAATTGGTGAAACAAGATAACCTCAAAGAAAGTACTTGAGTTCAAACTTCCTTTTAATTTTCTGACCAGCTTTCCGCCCTCGGGAATACCCCTTGAAACCAGCAATGCTAACCCTGCCCAAAATACCCAAGCAAGGGTCAGTCACTTGTTGGTATTTCAAGGGGAGATCCCGTTTTCAGGGATCGGAGACCCCCCGATATCCGAGGATCCCCTCTTTTCCAATTCCACCCATACCAAAGGAAACTGTATTTTTATGATGAGGTCGAAAATAGGTTCGAAGCCGAATTTCGAAGACTTGTACAGGGAGAAGAAAAGATCCGAGCTTCGTCCTCGGATAAAACATTTTTGACAGCAAAGGGTAAAGATTTTCAACTGAGCAAATGCCATATTTATACTAAAAGGAAGATTTGATCAACGGTCAGTATTCATCGAAACCAACGGCTCAGATTAAGGCATTTATCACGGATGACCGTTCCACTTCCCGAGATTAAGGTACTGTTTGGACAGACTTTCTTTGAAACTCAGCTGAAAAAAGGGGAATACTATGACTTGGTCAAATATGCAGTGCAGAAACTTTCCATTTTTACCTTATGCTCGGAATTTCGATCACTCTTAACTCGAGTATAAATTGTTTTAACAAACTGCAACTTGAATGTTCACTCTTAACTCGAGTATAAATTGTTTCTACACTAATACCATTCGAATGGTTACTCTTAACTCGAGTATAAATTGTTTATACAGTGAACAACTTCACCAGACACAAAACATCATCGATTAGAAGGAAGAAAAAGTTTATTATTCCAACGAGGAAAACAAGTACAAAAGGAAAAATTTAAAAGTACAACATTTAATCGAGCAGTAAACAGGAGAAATCTCTAAACACTTTTCTCGAACAGAAGCTTGCGGACTTCAACATTGCGGGCCTCATACCCGGCCTCGTAACCTTTTTGATAGGCCTCTTTCTCCCGCTGCTCGGCGCTTTTCTTCTCCTGCTCGACGAGTGACTTCAGCCTGTCCAACTCCTTGCTCAACTCCTCGTGAACCTGGCTCTCTTTCTCCTTCACAGCTTTCTCCGTCTCGGAGGCCAATTTCAGCTCGATGGCTCTGGCTTCTTCAAGGGACCTTGATAATGCAACCTTCTTTTCCTCCAGCTCGAGGATAACCTTCGCACGCTGTTCGGCTTCTTGCTCGACTTGTAGCCCGAGGGTAAATAACTGTTGTCCGACCTTAAATGGACAAAAAGTTATTTAGTAAAAAAAAAAAAAAAAAAAAAAAAAAGAAGGGGGAGAGAGAGGACACTTACTTGAAAAAGCAGATCCGTGCTCGATCGCGCCGTTTCATTCGCATTTTTCCCTTCTGGCTCGGCCATGGCCTTACTTTTCACCTCTTCAAAAAAGGCGCTAAGCGTCCGAGCAACGTTGGGGACAGTGTTTTGGGGCTCTGGATTCCCACCCGACGAGGGAGTTTTCTTCTGATCGACGGGAGGGTCATTTATTTTGACCTTCTTATTGGGAGGCTCGACCACAGTGTCCTTATTTGCCTCCAGAGCCGAGACGTTACCAGCCAATGTCTGGTTTGCCCCCGTCATCTGAATCAGAATTGAGGTTGGAGTCAGATCATCAACGACCGGATTTTTGATCAAAGCAGACTCAGAGCTTTGCTTGTTCACCACCGAGCTGCCCTTAGACCTAGAAGGAGAGTCCGAAATTGGTATAACGGCTTTGTCCTCGATCCGAACGGGTGACGGGTTGAGCAAAGACTTGGTCTCAGCTTTGCCAAGATCACCTTTAGGGATTTCAGTTTGCTCGTTGACTACATTCGAAGGAGAATCGATCTTGCGCTTCCCGCGGTCGCTCTTAGAGGTTTTTCCTACGTCCGAGGAGGATTTAGATTCTCTAATTTTGGACTTGGGACCCTTCTCCTTTTTGACCTTCAACAATAGTTTGGGATCAAATTTGGAGTTCACCAGGCCTTCCATGATCTGTATATTTCTAATGGAGAAGAGAGCTCGATTTATTTATCGACCGAGTAGCTCCGACGAAGAGTGAATTATAATTTCAGTGACAAAAATCTGAAACTACCGTCTATTTATAAGAGAAAGGAACGTTGCCTTTTTGGGAGCCCAACAGTCGCGAATTTCAAGATTCTCGTGCCTATTTAAAAAGGTCAATTGTTTTGATACTATGCCTACTAAGTGATTCACGCGCACGAAAATGCTCGATATCGACGTTCTTTTTATGAACCTTATGCCTCACAAAGACTTTTGTCTAGTTGAGCAGTATAATAAATTATCGATGAGCGGACTCAGAGAACCTAAACGGAAAAGGCAGAATTTATAGATGATCAAAATATTTACAATGCATATAATAAAGAGTCCTACAACCTATTACAAGAAATCTAAGGTTTTGACTGCTCCTCTTTGCCCTCACTCTCGGAGCCGTCCTCGATGTCGACGTCATTATCTCCAGAGGCTTCTCGATCATCCCCATCATCAGAAGAATCTTGATCATCTCCGGAACTATCTTGGTTATCTTCCTCATCGGAGCCATCTGAACTCGAGCTCGAGCTGGATGTATCCAAATCCATCAAGTCGGGATTAGGCATTGGAACTCCAAACTCTTTCACAAACGGAGCGAACTCGTGTTTTTCCCAGTTGGCCGAGCTCGAGGGAGTGGTTCGATAGTCTTCCCCGCGAGAATTTTTCATGATGTCCATGTGATTTATATACTCCGTCATTTTGTCAGGAATAACCTTTGCTGCGGCCAACTGTTGAACCCCTTTGAAAAAGGTAGTTTGAAGGATTTCTCCGACCCTCCTTCTAGCTATGGCATCCAACGCGGGGGACTCTAAAAATTCTCTTATCGAGCTTAGGCGAGACTCTTCTTTGCCCCGCTGGTAAGACAACTCGGAATCTGCCTTAGTTTGCTCGAGCTCCTCTTCAAGTTTCCTGACTTTCTCCTCGAGCAAGCTCTTCTCTTCCACAACTTTCACCAAGTCTTCCTCGACGGCCGGGGTATACTTGGCTTTCATCGACTCCAATTCTGCTTGGACGGAGGAAAATTGTTTGCGCAGTTGGGACTCTTCCTTGAGTAAGTCCCTATAAGCGATATGAACACGATCAGACTCCTCTTCTAACATGGAGGTACGGTTCACCTCAGTGAGAAAGCAGTCCCCGATCTGCAAGAACAGGGTAATTAGTATTTTATTCCGAGACTTAAACAGCCGCAACGAATGTAAAGTGATCTACCGTATGATATGCTTTGGAGAATTGGCCTAGTACGTCAAGGTCGCATTGACCGAGAAGCTCCTCCTGGTCCTCGGCAAATCTCCCCGCCATGAAAATCTTGATCGCCTTATCATGCTCATTCTCGCCGTTCGGGGTGCGATCACTTCGAATTGATCCCCTCTCGGGATAACCCGCTGCTCGGGAACCTCTAAGTTGATCTTCGATGAAGTCCAGCATATCAGGCCTACTTCGACCGGATCTGGAAGAGAGGGGTGTTCGATGTCGACCCCACAATGCGGTCCTCCTCTTTGCCTCGGGGGGTCCCTCGAGATCTTCCCGAGCTCGCCGATGGGAGATCTCCGTTCCTCTGAGTTTCTTCATGGTAAACAGGCTGTATCCTAAGCCAGAAGAGGAAGAAGGACCAGCTTGGTGAGGAGGTGGTACCATTCGGATCGGCTCAGCATTCTCGGGCTCCTCCTCGTTTCCGATCTGGTCAGTCCGAGCCGAGCTTCCCCGAGGAGGGACGGCAGTTCTGGGCTCCGGTCTAGTTTGCCTCCTCGGTTGACCGGGCGTTTTCCTCGAGGTAGATGCTACAGTTTTACCGACTATGGAAGCTCGGTATTGCTCCACCATTGTTTCTGAAGAAATAAAGAAATGAAATGTTAAGTAATGAAATCCGCTGAAAAGCTTACTATCAAAGTCACTCGGGAAAGACTATTATCCTTACTCAATGTTCGAGGGTCATCAGCAACTGCTAGTGGAAAGGTAGCTCGGCTGAGTCCAGCTTTTCGAAGTACGGGTTCCAGAATAAGGAAAGCCGACTGGTACAAATCCGAACACATCTCTTTGACAACATCGTCAGGAATGACCTTCTGGAGCGGACCTAACAGTTCTCGTTTTCCGTACACCCACTCTCGCTCACCCGGCCATTTGTGTGGAACCATCTCTGAACTTCCCTCGGAAGCCGGTGCTTCAGGTCCTTTGATAAAGAAGAATTGTTTCTTCCAATCGAGAGAATTGCTAGAAGTGATGGTCGATAAGACCGAATGATTCGAACGCTGGGAGAAATACACAAACCCAACGTTCGAGGCGGAGGAAGTACTGATCTTGAAGAATTGCCAAAAGCGTCGGAAATTAGCGGCTTGGTTCTTGGCCTTCATCAAGACGCTAAAAGCTATCAAGTACCCAATCGAATTGGGAAGGATCTGTGCGGGAGCCAGGCTGAATGCATCTAAGACCTGCCCGAGTAAGGGGGCAAAAGGAATACGCAACCCATAGTCGAATTGCCGAGCATAGAAAGCTTGACATCCTGCGGGGGGCTTATTCACTCTTTGAGAAGGGGTCGGGATGATTAGCGAGTAACCCTCGGGAAGGAATTTACCTATCGTAGCTTTGAGGTTTGCCTCGTGCTCTTTCGGATCATACGCACTTGAGATGTCGTCGACCCGTTTCTCGGTCTTCTGAGCCCGACCTGTGGCTTTGGATTTTTTCGAAACACCGGCTAGGTCGAGGATTCTCACACTGCACCCGCCTCCGATTTGATACCTCATTATCTCATGCTTATCAAACGGTACAGTCAAGCTATTATCATTGTCGGAGTCAGCTTTTTCTCCATCTCCACCCTCCTCACTGTCGGCCTCAGCATTTGGTTCCGCATCACTGTCGTGCTCGGAACCTTGTCGACCAGATGTTCCCTCTTCGGTGTTTGGCTCCAAGGCATTCTCTATTTGATTGACGATCCTATTCGTCTCTTCAGAAGAATTTTCAGTATTTTTGTAGTCGTTTATAAGTTCTCCTGTGGATCCTAGCTCGGAATCCGATCGTGTAGGATTATCAGTTTGAATTTCTGGGTTCTCGGAAGTAGACATGATGATAAATGCTTATTGTGATGGTCAATAAAAGAGGGGTACTTTTTATCGATCTGATTGCTCCGATCTGCACTAAGTATGAATGACGTACTCGTCTTTTCTAAGTCAACATATATATAAAGGTTAAAAGGGTAAATTGCAAATTCAACCCCGAGTAACCGCGACGGTTAAGCTCCCACTCAGTAAAATTGAAGATTATCTTTTGTTAATAGCATTTATGGTCCTCCAAGCTTCAGAAATGAGTATTTTCGAGTCAGAAGGATAAAATATGCACTCTTTTTCCCTTCGCTCGGTTTTTATCCCACAGGGTTTTCCCGAGTAAGGTTTTTAACGAGGCATATCCAACTCAAGACTGTCCAAGGCCTGTTCTCCACTATCTGTTTCTCCGAACTTTAAATATTGCAGTTCCTGGTGAATCATCGAAGTGAATCCCTCAGATCGAAAACTCCGCCCTCCTATGGTTCGAAATATCAATACCTTCCATTGCTCCAAAGAAGATGTGCGCTCTTTTTCCCTAGCTCGGATTTTGTCCCACTGGGTTTTTCCGCACTAGGTTTTTAACGAGGCATGTCCGAAACATCAAGAAATCAAAGTCTTTCGCCGTGATGCTGTGTTTACTTCTCCGAGCTTCAGCTTCACTTACGCTCGAGAAGTGGGGGAGTATTGATGAGGGGTATTTCGCATATGCAACTTTAGGAAATACCTCCTGCTCAAGGTCGACCTCGATCCCGACCAAGATGGTACTCTCCGACCAGAAGGACATAATTCCGATCAAGCCAGAACGGTGGTATGGGATTCTGCTATCCGACCTACACATCTCCTCGGGATTACTGTGGGGCCGACCCACAGCTTTATACAGCTGGCCGAGAAGCGTTCTCCTACAGACGGTCCAGCTAGTTCATTATTGTTCCTATAAATACGCGGCGCATTTATGGCATCAGGGGGACGACTTCCAAGATATTCCTTCTGCTCGGACCTATCGTTCGGATTAGGAACCAGTTGTTTGTTCTTTGTATTTACTCTCCTAGATAGTACGACATCCAGTAATGCTCGGGTAGACCCGCTTTGTAATTTGTATTCGAACACCTGTATTAATATACTGTTTCCACATGCTCGATTTATATATTGTTATACTCCGC
>JAYDYQ010000371.1:0-19900 GCA_034814905.1 Penstemon davidsonii | reverse complement strand
ATGGTAGTATATTTGATTAGTTAATTTCTGGATCCTCAATACAATATAAGATTCGCTCTTTATAACACTGCTCATGTCCTAATTAAACTAGGAGTCCTATTAAGCCTAGAAACCTGTATGGCCTAGGAGAATCGCATGGCCCATTAAGTCTTCTGAACCGGACAGTAGGTCGACCAGGTGTATTTTGGCTGGTCGAGCCGATCTTGCAATTTATGCTGGTCGGATCGATCTAGATTCTCCTCTGACGATATGGTTCGAATATACGTGCAAAATAGCCCTCATCAGTACTCCCTCACTTCTCGAGCGTAATCGTAGCTGGAGCTCGTAGAAGTAAACGTAGTAGTTACTTTAAACCTTTCTTCGTTCATGACATATGCCTCGTTAAAAACCTGATTCGGAAAAACCCTTTTCGGGATAAAAACCGAACAAGGAAAAAAGAGTGCATATCTACTTGAATTTTCTATGTACAGACACGTATCTTGGTAATGTGTGTCAGACGACGGCTGCGTCTCATCATGATTTTGATTGGCGGGAATACGAAGAGACGCAAGGGGTTGAATCCGTCTTTTCACCGCCCTTATATATAATCGAAATTCACGGGATATTTTACTTTTTACCCCAATATTCAGATTCTCTAGCAGTAAAAGTTCACTTCGATAATTTAGCAGTTTTCTTATTATCTCGAGCGCATCACTTCTAAGATCAATGGCTTCGACCTCTCATAATCCCCCTTCCCCAATTCAGAATGTAGGAGAACAGGCACCACCCAATATTCTCAATCCTGATATTCCTTCTTCTGACAACGAAGCCGTAGACAACTCCCAAGTAGAAGAGATTAGAGATTATGCCGAGGAAGAAGTTGATAGTTTGGTCGTGGAAATTATTTCAGAGGAAGAGATGATGTCGAGGGCATCCAAAAAATCTAAAATATCCCAACCTCAAATTTCCGCCCCTGTGGAACTTTTTCCTTCTCGATGGAAAGAAGAAGATCTACCTTTTCTGAGAAAGGAATATGGTCGCTACTTCCCGTCGGAATTTGAGATCATCATTCCTACTTCCGAGGAGAGAGTAAATACCCCCCTGCTAATTGTCGAGCTTTTTATACGTCCCATTTCGAGCATGGGCTCCGTTTTCCCTTATCTTCAATTCTTCATCAATTTCTGGAGACCTTCATTGTCTCATTGACCCAACTTGTTCCGAACGCCAAAGCCTTTATTATGGCATTCTCTGTTTTGATGGTTGCGCGAGGTCTGCAGCCATCGTTCCGTAATTTTCTTCACTTTTTTCGATTTTCTGTATCGACCTCCTCCAATAGGGGTTATTATTATGTTAGTCAGAGACCTGGGTATGCTGTTCTTGAAAACGCCATTTCGAGTAACAGCATGGAGTGGAAGTCAAATTTCTTTTTTGTTAAAGCTCCGACCGTGTCTATCCTTGAGAATGGAGAAACAGAGGAGTTTTCTCACGACTGGGGATACAATGATCTTTGGGTATACGGTGGTCGAAAGGTGATCGGTGAGATGGCCCCAGACGACCAGTTTTCATCTGCTTTGATCGAGGAAATGAGATCAAATAAATATCAATCAGCTTATTTGATCGGAGAGATTTTCCTTCGGAAAGCTGGACTAAGTTCTTTGGATTTCCCTATTCCTTCAGACGATCGATCTTTATGTAAGGTTTTTGTTAATAGTAATTTTATCTTTTTAGCATAAGATTTACGATTTTGTCGTCAGCTAATGTTTATTGGTTTCACGTTGTAGCCTCTATGGTCGAAAACTGCCGCTTTTCTGTGGTCGGAAAATCGGTCCTTTCGAACTCGAAAAAGTCTTTGGGTAAAGTCCCCATGGAGCAAAAGGAATCCAGAAAGAGGAGAAGAAATCAACTCCAGGATCTGGTGGACATCGAGGAGGAGTCGTCCGAAAATGCCGATCCTATCCGAGTAGCTCCTCCTTTCTCTGGTCCAACCTCTTCAGATATACCATCTACAAGCTCTCGTCCAGGCCGCGGTTATCCGCCCAAAGCTTTTAGGGAGAAATTTGGCATTCTAGGCAGTAAACATTGGCCAGAGCGTAATCCTACAGGGCCTGACGCAAAAAAGAGAACTCAATACTTCGACAAGGAAGGAGAGTATTTCACCCATATTGGAGATACTAGCCATAAAGCTTCTCTGGTAGATATGATCGAGAGTCATCTTCAGGGGAAGCGAGCGGCAGGTTATTCCGAGAAGGATTCGCTGGTGACTGATGACAAGGAAAATGTTGTCGATAAGTCCATTCGACTTCTCTTATCTTCATCCTTCATTCGGGATGTAGAGAGGACTGTTAAGAAAAAGCCTCTTGAGCAGTTGGCAAGGGCAGCACATGCTCATGAAGTGGTAATATTTTTTAACTTTGTCAACTCTTCTAATAAACGTTTCAATATTCTATTCTATTTTTAGTTTGGTAAATTTCTCCTTGTCACAGGCTGGAAATGCTTTGGTGTCGGCACTGTACGACATGGCATTGCATAGGGATCAATGTGGCTTTGTTGAAGAAAGCAACCGGATCTTATCTGCCAGAGTTAAGGAGCTTGAAGATCAACTAGTTGGGGTCGATAATTCTCATGCTTCTGCTGAGACTCGATCTGTTCCTCCGATTAATCAAAACCTGGAAACTGACAATCCGCATATCATTAGCATGATGACTGATGCTAGTCGATATCAGGCTCAGGTCGATCAGTTGAATCGAGAGATGGAAGAGCAGCGAGTTTCTCATGCGACGGTGATTAGTAAACTGGAATCGGAGATCGCCTCACTTCGATCTCAACTCGCGGCGAAGGAAGACGATTCTTCTGATGTGGAGAGGGTCATAGATGAGCATCAATCTTCCGACGTCGAGCCCATTGTTCGAGAGTTTCTTGACTCTCTAGTGCATACTGCTATAATCCATCAGAAGATCGGAAGTTTGCTCTTGAGCTCGTTCTATAAAAAGGTCGATCAATTGATTGAGTCTGGGCGGATCCCTGATAGGCGCGATGAATATCGCCAGGTTATGGCTATCGAAAAAGATCGAAGACTTCAAGACTATCCTGCTGATTGCTTGCCTTCTGTCGAGTATAGTAATCACCCTCTGGCTCACTTGGTTGAAGAGTACGGAACTCCATTCTCCGTACCAGCCCCTGACTTGGAGTTAATAAAGGATATCCTAGAGGATCAAGCAAACGAAGAGGGAGATGACGACGAAGAGGATATTGAAGAAGATCAGGTCGACGAAAGGAAGGAAGAAGAAAAGGAAGGGTCGCCCCCGAAGGAAACCAATTCCCCCACTTAGGATGTTTTTTATTATTTCCTTTCATTTTCTTGTAAATTTAGGTCTTTTGTGTAGCAAATCTTGTAGAATATGTAGACTTCCTTTTATGATATATAAGTAACTTTCCATGAAATATCTTTCGTCGAATTTGTGATCGTAGTACACTATCAACCTGTTTTTGTCATATATTTGAATTTTTACTGCGCGCGCCAAGAACTGAGGACATACTTGTCTTTTCCTTTGCTATATATAAAGGTAAATCTTTTGGGGTTTTACCGCGCGTCCCCACTTGTAATATAAAATTTTCTTGCAGTTGATCGGAGCTGATAGCTCAATAATTCACAAGCGTTTCTAACTTTCAGACCATGAGTTCCAACCTGTTTTCTGGAGCTGTCAAACGATCTCTGCGGGGTCCATCCCGACGAGATATTCCGAGGAAAAAACCTCGAACAGAAAGTTCTCATCAATCATCTTCCCAAGATGGATCTTCTTCTCGAGAAGCCATGCCTCGATCTGATCCGATCTCACCCTCATTAGGTGGAAATCCAAATCTGGCGAAGAATATCCCTTCTCCGACAAGGGAAACTATGAACTCTTCGATGGAACTTTCAAGGGCTCCGATCCGTAGTCCCTTGGTTGATCCGAAAATTCTGGAAGCTTGCCAGACCGAAGGTTCCCGATCTACTTCTCCTCCTCCCGTAGATCAAACGACAAATGAAGAGTCTAGAACTATTTGATGAGGGCTATTTTGCACATACTATCGAGATCGATCCGACCTACATAAACAACGAGATCGGCTCGACCCGCTTAAACATGTCTGATCGACCTACAGTCCGAACTAGGGGACTTAATGGGCCATGCGGTACTCCTAAGCCATGCAGGATTCCTAGGCTAAATAGGACTCCTAGTTTAGTTAGGACAGGAGGAATATTATAAATAGTGACTCTTACATTGTATCAAGGATCTAGATTTTAACCTACGAAATATACTACTGTTCTTCGCCTCTTCATATTATTGTTATCTACTCAATTATATTACTTTGCTTATCTTTGAATTGCACCATCCTGAGTACTTTAACCAAACCCTTAATACATACAAAATTGTTCTTAATAAATTTACTGAGATTAAACCTAAGACGAAATCCGGTCAAATCAGTTGGCGCCCAAAAGAATCTCTGAAAGAGATATAGAGAGGATGGTCGAAGAGCGAGTCGAACAAAGGCTTCTGACTTTGCAACAACCTTGGCCTCGATCCCGTGAAATACAAGATAGTATAGCTACCTGTTACCCTTTCTGTTTGGAAATCAGGGAAGCACATGCCTCTGGAACTTTACCTGCCCGGCTCCCCAGATACGACGGAACCACTGATCCAACCGACTACATCTTTAGTTTCACAAATATAATGAGCCTGTATGCTCATTCAGCAGAGTACACGGCCAAGTTGATGATCACAACGTTTGAGGGGTTAGCGTTGGATTGGTTCGGAAAACAACCGCCTAACTCGATCTTCAGCTTTAGAGAGTTATGCAACAAGCTAGAACAACAATTCGCCAGCCAGAAGAAACAAAAACTCCCCATGAGATATCTAGGAACTATAACTCAGCTAGAAGGGGAATCCTTAAGAACTTGGTTAGCAAGGTTCAACGTGGAGCTTTTGAAGATTGATTCTCCGAACATTGATTATATCATATCAATTCTATTCGATCTGACAAAAAATAGGCAATTTGGTAACGCCTTGAGTCGAAGGCAGCCAAGGACCTTTGCAGAAATCATGACATTGGCCTCCAAATATATGACCCAAGAAGAGATGAATTCTTTCAAAGACAAAAATAAGAATAAAGCGTCGACTTCAGGGTCAATAAAACCTGAAAAACCCCCGATGCAAAGAGGAACGGAGTACGATCGATTTTCTCGAAGAGGAAACGTACTTCAAAGATTAGAACACAATGGGAGTAACCATGAGAAAAGACCCAATGTCTACCTCAGGCCTCGATCTCCAGAAAGGAATATAAGAGATCGAATTAGTTATGTGGAGTTTACAAGACTAAATGCCCCAAGAGAAGAAATCCTGGCAATACTGGAAAGAAGTAATTTAATTCCCCCAGCAAAAAGAATCACGCAGGCTAAACCTGGGGCGAAAAATTACGATTTATATTGTAGGTACCATCGAGCTCACGGTCATAGGACCGAGGACTGTTATCACCTAAAACAAGAAATCGAAAAATTAATTCAACAAGGTAAATTGAATGAATTCATTGATGGGGCAGATCGGAGAAGACAAAGGACGAGAAGTCCTAGAAGAAGGGAAGAAAATAGAAGTCCTCGTGATAGATCTCCCAGTAATCACGCACCCCGGCGAAACGATATTGATGACGATCGGATCAATGGTACTATACATGTCATTTCTGGTGGCCCAGCAGGGGGAGACAGTCGGAACGCAAGGCGTAAGACTGCTCGATCTTTAGAGAAAGGACTTATTGCCCCCAAGGAGATATGGGCCCTCGAGAATAAAAGCTCCAATCAGCAAGTGATCAAATTCGATGAAAGCGAAGTCCCCAGAAATCTGAATTGGGATACTAACGAAGATCACCCCGATTTCCCTATGGTAATCTCATTGAAAATTTCAGATTTCAACGTGAAGAGAATTCTGATCGACAACGGAAGCTCAGCTAACATAATAGCCATCGAAGTGTTGAATCAGATGAACCTCGGAAAGTTAACTCTCCAAAGAGTAGCTACGCCCGTGGTAGGATTTGGAGGATCGGAAATAGTTCCAGCTGGAACTATTAACCTGAGTGTAACTCTTGGACATAAACCTCATAGAGTGATCAAAATGATTAAGTTCTTAGTGGTTGAAGCACCATTTGCTTATAATGCAATTTTGGGAAGACCAGCCTTAAACCAATTTCGAGCGGTTGTGTCAACCTACCACCAAAAAATCAAATTCCCTACAATCTCTGGGGTCGGCGAAATGGTCAATGACCATTGCATGGCCTGGGATTGTTACAATACTTCACTATCTTTGAAAAGAAACGTCGATCCTTTAACACCGTCAAAAAGAAAAACAGTGGGGTCTTCGACGGATAGATCTCGGGATCCTGAGTTGCCTAGCACGGATCCGATCAGCAAAAAAGGGAAAGAGCCCATTAATCTAACTCTACGTGCACCAGAGCATAAAGAGGTTAAGCTTATCGAGAGTGACCCGACCAAAATCACCAGGATCGGAACTGAACTATCTCCACGGGGAGAAATCATGTTGATCAACTTCTTAAGAAAAAATGTGGATGTTTTCGCCTGGAGCTCGGAAGACATAGTGGGGATCGACCCAAGAATCATAACTCACTCTCTGAAGATAGATCCGAGCGCAAAACCGGTCAGACAAAAGAAAAGAAATCATGGCCCCGTGAAGGACAAAATAATAAAAGCAGAGGTCGAAAGGCTTTTATTGTCCAAGCAGATTAGAGAAATACACTTTACTGAGTGGTTATGTAATGTCGTACTTGTCTCAATGGGAGACAAGAAGGATAACAAGTGGAGGATGTGCAACGATTTTACTGACTTGAATAAATTGTGTCCGAGAGATCCTTATCCTCTCCCAAGGATCGATCTGTTGGTCGACTCGACGGCAGGTTTTGCAATCTTTAGTATGATGGATGCATTCCAAGGCTTCTATCAGATTTTCATGAATGAAAAAGATCAAGAAAAGACTGCATTCATTACCGAACAAGGCGTATATTGTTTCATAGTGATGTCCTTCGGATTGAGAAATGCTGGAGCAACCTATCAACGGTTGGTCAACTTGATGTTTAAAGAGTTAATCGGAGAAATAATGGAGGTATATGTCGATGACATGCTGGTAAAAAGCATGAGTGAAGAAGATCATATTGAGCACCTCGACCGTTGCTTCAAGATCCTGAGGAAATATGGAATGAAGCTCAACCACTTAAAATGTACATTTGGGGTAAGGTCTGGAAAATTCTTAGGATACTTGGTCCATGAGAGGGGCATCGAAGCAAATCCAGAGAAGATACGAGCAATTACTGAAATGAAGCCTCCTAGAAATATTACTCAGGTACAGAGTCTGGTCGGGAAGATCGTTGCTCTTAATAGATTCATATCAAGGTCCGCAGACAAAAGTTTGCCTTTTTTTCAAACTTTACGTAAAGCTAAGACCTTTGAATGGACTGAGGATTGTGATCATGCATTCGAGCAACTGAAAAGTTATCTAACCTCGCCACCCTTGCTCGCCAAACCTACGGAAGGACAACCTCTGTACATCTACATCGCCATTTCCGAGGCTGCAGTAAGCTCGGTTATGGTAAAAATTGAGGGCTCGGAACACAAGCCTGTCTATTATTTGAGTAAATTACTGCAAGGAGCGGAAAAGAATTATTTAACAATTGAGAAATTCGCTCTGGCTTTGGTGACGTCAGCACGTAGGTTGCGGCCCTACTTCCAAACATACAAGATCATTGTACTTACCAATCAACCTTTGAGGCAAGTTTTATCAAAGCCAGAAGCCTCAGGAAGATTAATCAAATGGGCTGTGGAATTGGGACAGTACGAGATCGAATATCGACCACGAACCGCAATCAAAGCTCAGATACTTGCTGATTTCCTCCTTGAAACTCCAAGTCTATCAGACACTAGTCCCGAAGTAACTTCGACGAGCGATAACAGTATTTTGATCGTCGATAACTTACCATGGCTTATGCATGTCGATGGCGCTTCAAGTAGAGATGGTGGAGGCGCGGGAATCAATTTCCAAGGACCAAACGGCGAGGACATGAATTATGCCATCACTTTGGACTTCGTGGTAACCAATAACGAAGCCGAATACGAAGCTCTAATTGCGGGGTTGGAAATGGCTATACAAGCCAATATAAAGATTTTGAATGTTTTGACAGATTCCGAGCTAATTCAGAGACAAATTAGCGGAATGTACGAAGCAAAAGAATTCAATATGATAAAATATTTGGATAAGGTGAAAAAATTAACTGGGAAATTTGATAGGTTTGACATTCAAAATATTCCACGTGAAGAAAATCGATGGGCTGATCAACTATCCAGATTTACAGGAACAAGGGATGGTAAATCTAAAAGAGTGATCACCTGGCTAATCTCCAAAACTCCTTCGATCGACCTCGATATTGTCCCAACTAATGAAGTAATGGATATCGACTTGACAGCGGACAGTTGGATGACTCCATTAATCACCTATTTGAACGATGGATCTCTCCCTAGCTGTAAGAATGGAGCTAGAAGGATAAGATATCGAGCACCAAGGTATGCAATATTGGAAGGAAAACTCTATCGACGATCTGTCTCTGGAATTCTGCTGAAATGCATTCCCGAGCACCAGTACAAGAGTATCCTTAAAAGTATACATGAAGGAGAAGCTGGGAATCACAGCGGCGCTCGAGCACTCGCGCTCAAATGCTTAAGAACTGGATACTATTGGCCGACGATGTATGCATATGCACAAGATTATGTAAAACATTGTCATTATTGCCAAGTGCATTCGAATATAATACATCAACCTGCTGAAACAATGCACTCAATTCCGATCTGCTGGCCTTTTGACCAATGGGGAATTGATATAGTGGGACCTTTCCCACTGGCCAGGTCAAAAAAGAGTTATGTCTTAGTCGCAGTCGAATACTTCAGTAAATGGATCGAATGCATTGCCCTAGCTCGGATAACACAGTTTCAAGTGATAAACTTTCTTTGGAAAAATATAGTCTGTCGTTTTGGAATTCCGAGGATTTTAATTTCCGACAATGGAACCCAATTTGCTGGGAAACAAGTTCAAGAGTGGTGCTCGAAGTTAGGGATACAACAAAACTTTACATCTGTTGGACATCCTCGAGCAAACGGGCAGACTGAGGTAGCAAATCGAGAAATTATAAAATCCCTCGAGAAAAGACTTGACGACGCCAAAGGAAAATGGTTGGACGAGCTTCCTGGTGTCGTTTGGGCTAACAGAACTACAGTCAAAGCATCTACTGGTGAAACACCGTTCAGCTTGGTGTATGGTTCGGAAGCGGTCATCCCAGTCGAGGCACTTGTTCCCAGTCCGAGAATTGAGTTGTACGATGAGGAAACAAATGATCAACTCAGAAAGGACGACATCGACCTAAGCGAGACCTTGAGAGAAAAAGCCAGTCTTCGGCTAGAAGCAGTAAAGTCTAGAATGGAAAAGGCCTATAATCAAAGGGTGAGAATACGGTCATTCAAAGAAGGTGATTTGGTACTTAAAAAAGTTGAAATATCCAAACATGTGGGAAAATTACAGCAAAATAAGGCCCCTATGTGGTAATTGCGGTCGGAAAGAAGGGATCATATAAGATAGCTCATATGGATGGAACTCCGCTTCCGCGGACGTGGAATGCTATAAATCTCAGAAGATATTACGGTCGATAAATTCAAAGATCAGAAGATTCAGAAATTAGACAGGATTTCCAAGAAATTAGTTTTTTCAGTTTTTTCAGTATGTCTTGTTATTTTCTTTTCACCATTAATTTGTCTTCAATTATAATAAAAGCTTTTGCTTACTTCTCCATCGGACGCGCTCAAAAAACGACTTTTTTCAGAATGAATGACCTAAGAAGGTTAAAACCAATAATTGGTGTACAACCTAAAATTTTGAGTAAAACCGATTGGGTCGGTATACACTCATCGATCTCCTAAGGAACGACCTACGAAGGTTAAAACCAATAATTGGTATACAACCTAAATTTTTGAGTAAAACCGATTGGGTCGGTATACACTCATCGATCTCCTAAGGAACGACCTACGAAGGTTAAAACCAATAATTGGTATACAACCTAAATTTTTGAGTAAAACCGATTGGGTCGGTATACACTCATCGATCTCCTAAGGAACGACCTACGAAGGTTAAAACCAATAATTGGTATACAACCTAAATTTTTGAGTAAAACCGATTGGGTCGGTATACGCTCATCGATCTCCTAAGGAACGACCTACGAAGGTTAAAACCAATAATTGGTATACAACCTAAATTTTTGAGTAAAACCGATTGGGTCGGTATACACTCATCGATCTCCTAAGGAACGACCTACGACGGTTAAAACCAATAATTGGTATACAACCTAAATTTTTGAGTAAAACCGATTGGGTCGGTATACACTCATCGATCTCCTAATAAACGACATACGAAGGTTAAAACCAATAATTGGTATACAACCTGAAATTTTGAGTAAAACCGATTGGGTCGGTATACACTCATCGATCTCCTAATGCACGACCTACACAAGTTAGACCACAATTGGTATAAAACCTAAATATAACAAAAGCTCCGAGTAAAAACCGATGGAGTCGGTATACACTCATCGATCTCCTTCACAAACGATCTACAAAGGTTGAAATCCAAAGGTTGGCACAACACCTAAAGTAAAACTCATAGATAAATATACATTCATCAAACGGTCTACATAAAGGAGCAGCTGATATAAAGTGAAATTTTGTTTTCACTGATAAGCATGTACATCGGAAAAATACCTAAAACTACCCTAGCTAATCAACAGCAAATTCTATTACATAATAAAAGAAGCAGCTAATAAAGGAACTTCAGCTTGTTTGGTCTTCGTATTTCTCTCAGAATTCTTGCCACCAGCTAGGACCAGTCGGGATTCTGGCTGCAAAGCTTTGGAATCAGAGAGAGCTTTGAGAGATCATAATGTTACGACGGTCGATGGTTATCAGCATTTTTCGATCAAATATTCCCGTTTTAATGAACTGACCAACTTTCCACCGACCACGTAACTAATAGATCGGACACCCACAACACCGACCTTTACCCATTACCATAGGTCGGTCGATTAGTGATAGGCATTCCAATCAATTCCCCTTGCTAGGGGTCGGAGATTTCATGGTTTTTGAGAAATCTCCACTTTCCGATTCCGCCCATACCAAGTCGACATGATAAGTGTTCCGTTGGATTTCTGAATTAGGCGGACGACCGCCATTTTGAACAAAGAGGAAGGACATTTGTTTGAGATTATTTACTGCAAATGGTAACTAAAGGGAAGATAAATGATTCCTTTTATAGACAGGCTGAGTTAAAATCCAACGGTGAATATCGCATCCAGTCAACGGCAATAACGCCACATCGGGAATTGCGTTACAGAATTATAACTACAAGCCTTAAATACAGGAAAGAAAATAAATGCGTTTTTTATTCAGTCAAAATAGAAGTATCATATTAAATCGATGAAGACAATACAACGATTATCATGGCAGAGCTAATATTACATGTCGAATATTCATCGATCGAGTACATTAAGTAATTACATCTACAAAAATAACAAAAGAAAGAATCTGGTCTCCAAACACTACAAAGGCTTCATCGGAATGATCATCTTTTCTTCTACTTCGAGAACAGTGACGAGAAATTAATGTTCAGGCATTCTTCGCCGGATCGACAGCTGACGATCATCGGGAAAAGGATACATATCTTCTCAACTCGACCACCTCGAAGAAGCTGATGCTTATTCCTTAGATAGTAGATTAGGGATCAGAAGGGTCTCATGCATCACATCGTCGACCTGTTAGAAACAAGTTGATTTCGATAAGCATAGAATCCTGCTTTCCTCTAATCTCGACCTCTTTCATACGATGAGGTTTATGGTCGACTAATCCCCAGTTACGAGATTCGAGCGACCATCACCATATTTCATGGAAGGTCTTTTCTTTCCAATTCCTCCCATACCAACTCTCGAACTCCTAGGTTGATAAACTGACAAATCTGGGGCTCGATGATACCTATAACGATAAATATTCCTCTTAAATGACTTCATCTTTTCAAAAGATAGAAAGGAATGGAGTGATCTATTTATAGGCAGGGGATAAAGGATCCAACGGTGTTACATTGAGATCCTATCAACGGTCCAGATTTAAAGCATTATAAGGATGATTTGCAGTATCGGAAAGGTGATCAATCATTGTTATCGAACTGAACATACAAAGAATAATTGATTTTATTCAGACATCCGGGAGGATCATTACTTTTCACAAATTACAGCCATATAATCATGAAAAACGACATTTACATTCAAAGATCTAATTACAATTAGTTCAAACACTAGTCCTACTTCTCTACTACCAATGCATAGAAACGAGGGACATGCAGAAGTGCGTATATTTGCTGATGCTGGTGATTTACCGACCTCTAAATAGGCCACATAGTAACCAGGAGGCGTGTTGCATCTAGGGTCGATCACAGTATCAAGCTAAAGCACACTAAGAAGGGAAGAACTTTGCTGTCATACAATTGAGACAGGTTCGATCTCCATGCCTGGGGGGCAAGTTTTCAAGCATGCATGGACAAAACACCATTTTAATGAACTAACCAGCTCTCGCCTATCCAAAAACCTATCTGGTTCGATATCTCCACCATAGTTAACAGGCCATAAAAACCAAGTTAAACTGCTCAGAGGCGGCATATTATTTCAATCTTCCTTCTTTTCCTATTTCTCAAATAAGTTATTTATACTATGGGAATTAATAAATCAACGGACAGAGCATATGAATCGTTCCTACAGGTATGGCCCACCTACCAAATTGACTTCTCGTCTTCCAATAAAATCGCAAGAAGTTATTTATTCACAGACAGGTCGAAGGGACGCAGAAATCGAACAAAAAGCATGTTTTTCCATTCATCAGGCAAAATATATATTTACATAAAAAAAAAAAAAAAAAAAAAAAGAGAGAAAAAGAAATGAAGAAAGACCCTTGTCTACGGTTCAGAAGTATGATCGGGAGTAGGATCTTTGTCTACTAATTCGTGAACACGAGCAGGAATTGTCGGATAACCAAGATAAGTCATCATTTCTTGGGCACGCTGCTCATATCCAAGGGAAAAACCCCTGTCAAACTCCAGATTTTTCAATTGAAGAAGATCTATTTTCTCCTTGACGAGCTGCTCTCTCTCAGCCTCCAAACTACCATTTGCTCGAGCAAGTTCTTCCTTCTCTATAGTGAGCCTCTCAGTGGTAGCTCGGAGCTGCTCAACCTCAGTCATCAGCAATCGATGAGCAATAGCAATTGAATTTACCCGTTCGAGGGATTCTTCTCGAGCAAAGTAAAATTCATCATTTTGTATCCCGAGCTGGAGAGCTTCATGCTTAGCCTGTTTTGAGAAATATGGGTGAGAAACTTAAAACACCTAGATCTCTTTTTATAAAACAGCAAAATATCACTTACCATCTCCAAACGTTTGAAAATGGACTGGACAAGTTGCAAAGAAGACTGGTTCTTCAATTTTTCAAGCTCCTTAGGTAAAATTGTACCCATTCCCAGATTCCAAGAAACCCCATCGGGCTCAAGGGTTGTTGGAATACATGCATCACTCGAAACCCCACCTGATCGGCACATATTAAACTCAGTTATCTCTTCGACCTGCTCCTTAAATGGACGCTCGTCTAAAAGAAACGGGTCATCCGCGACCTTTTCAAAACCAGAACGACTGGGACCAAGCCCAGTTTTTGATGCACCTTCTGAAATGCGGACAGGAGAGACAACCTGACTGTCATGAGAAGTCGAAACGACCTGAGAATGTGGAGGGGCAAAGAAAAATTCTGGAATATCTTCCACAGACCCCTCTAATTGCAGAGATGAATCGATCTCAGAATTAGGAGCAGCAATCTCAGAATTGGGAACGGTAGTAACGATCTGTGTGCAACCTTCTTGACTTATAGATTGAATTGTTATGTCCCGGTCGGAAGGGGGACGCTCATCCACTGGTCGCTCAACCGGACGGGGAGAAGCAGCTCGAGACTCCTCGTTCGTCACTTGTTCTACGTGAGGAGGAGAAATAGCTCTAGTTTCCTCGATTATAGATTGATTGACTGGAGGGGGACTAGCACCTCGTGACTCCTTGTTTATCGTTTGATCTACTCGAGGAGGCGATATAGATCGAGAACCTTCAGCCTGGCAAGCCTCCAGAATTGTCGGATCAACCAAGGGACTGCGGATCAAAACCCTTGGAGTTTCCATCGATGAGTGCATGGTTTCTCCTGTCGGAGAAGGAATGTTTTTCAGTTCAGATCGGGGCTCGACTTCTTGAGAGAAAGATTCCCCTTTGGAAAATGATCGATGAGAACTTTCCGTTCGAAGCTTTTTTCTCGGAGTATCTCGTCGGGACGAGCCCCGCAGAGAGCGTTTAGAAGTACCAGAAAATAGATTGGAACTCATGATCAAAAAATCAAAGGTTCTTATGAAGTATCGAGTTAAGAGCTCCGATCAACAACAAAAAAATTTTATATTGCAGGTGGGGACGCGCGGTAAAACCCCAAAAGATTTACCTTTATATATAGTTAAGGAAATGACAGTTATGTCCTCGGACCTTGGCGCGCACAGTAAAAATTCAAATGTAAGGCAAAAGCGGGTCAAGGAATATGTACTATGATCATCACAACGACGAAGTATATCTAAGTAAAATCATATATATTATAAAAAGGAAATTTACATGTTCTACAGAATTCAAAAGACCTACACTTACAACAAAATGAAAGAAAAAGTAAAAAACATCCTAAGTAGGGGAGTTGGTTTCTTTCAAGGGCGAGCCTTCTTTTTTTTCTTCATTCCCCTCGTCGACCTGATCTCCTTCGACATCCTCTTCGTCATCGATCTCTCCCTCTTCGTTTGTTTGATCCTCCAGGATATCTTTTATTAA
Source organism: Penstemon davidsonii (assembly GCA_034814905.1). Lineage (NCBI taxonomy): Eukaryota > Viridiplantae > Streptophyta > Magnoliopsida > Lamiales > Plantaginaceae > Penstemon > Penstemon davidsonii. Next base: position 4,919 of record JAYDYQ010000371.1, on the reverse strand, counting down.
CTCAAAGTCAGATGCTGGCACGGAAAATGGGGTTCCGTATTCATCGACTAAATGAGCCAGAGGATGGCCACTATACTCGACAGAAAGTAAGGACTCAAGAGGATAATTTTGAAGACTTCGGTCCTTTTCAATGGCCATAACCTTGCGATATTCCTCACGCTTATCAGGGATCTGCCCAGACTCGATTAATTGATCGACACCTTTATAGAACGAGCTCAAGAGCAAACTTCCGATCTTCTGGTGGATTATGGCAGTATGTACTGGGGAATCCAGAAACTCTCGAATAATTGGCTCGACCTCAGGAGCTCGATGCTCGTCTATGATCTTTTCCAAATCAGCAGAATCGTCTTCCTTTGTCGCGAGTTGAGATCGAAGTGAGGCAATATCCGACTCCAATTTGCTAACTACAGTGGTATGCGAAACTCGCTGCTCGTCCAGTTCTCGTGTTAACTGGTCGACCTGGGCCTGATATCGACTAGCATCCGTCATCATACCAATAATATGCGGATTATCAGTTTCCAAATTCTCGTTGGCAAGAGGAGCAGATTGAGTCGCAGCGGAAGCTCGAGAACTACCGACCTGAGCAAGTTGCTCTTCAAGTTCTTTGACCCTAGCATTCAAGATTATGTTGCTTTCTTCGACAAAGTCACATTGATCCCTATGCAATGCCATATCGTATAAAGCGGACACCAAGGCATTACCCGCCTGTGACAAGGAAAATTTCTGAATAACCTTCAAATAGAATATTATAAATTATTAGAAGATTAGAAGAAATTGAGGAATATTACCACTTCGTGAGCATGTGCTGCTCTTGCAAACTGTTCGAGGGGTTTTTTCTTGATCGTCCTATTTACATCTTGAGTGAAGGTCGAAGAAAGGAGAATTCGAATGGATTTATCGACGACGTTCTCCTTATCGTCAGACGCCAATGTATCCTTCTCAGAGTATCCAGCAGCCCGTTTCCCTTGAAGATGACTCTCGATCATATCTACCAGGGAAGCTTTATGACCTATATCCCCGACGTGAGTAAAATATTCCCCTCCTTTGTCGAAGAACTGTTTCTCCTTTTAGCTTCAGGGCCGGTAGGATTGCGCTCCGACCAAGATTGACAGCCTAGAATGCCATGTTCATCCCTAAGAAATTTGGGCGGATAACCGCGGCCTGGGCGAGAGCTCGAAGATGGTATATCCGATGAGGGCTGACCAGAAGACGGAGGAGCTACTCGGATAGGATCAGCGTTCTCGAACGACTCCTCCTCGATATCCTCCGGATCCATAAATTGATCTCTTCTTCTTTTTCTGGATTCCCTCTGCTCTATGGGAGCTTTACCCCAAGGTTTTTTCGAGTTTGAAATAACCGTTTTCCCAACCACAGAGAAGCGACAGTTATCGACCATAGAAGCTACAACTCAAAACAATTACGTTAAGAAATGACGATGTAGTGTAATAAAGTTACTACTAGTAAAAGAATCTGACCTAGAGATCGATCATCCACGGGGATAGGGAAATCCAGAGAACTCAATCCGGCTTTCCTAAGGAAAATCTCTCCGATCAAATAAGCAGATTGGTATTTATTTGATCTCATCTCCTCGATCAATGCAGTTGGAAACTGGTCGTCTGGGGCCATCTCACCGATCACCTTTCGACCACCGTATACCCAAAGATCATTGTATCCCCAGTCGTGAGAAAACTCCTCTTTTTCTCCATTCTCGAGGATAGACACGGTCGGAGCTTTAACAAAAAAGAAATTTGATTTCCACTCCATACTGTTGCTTGAAATGGCATTTTCAAGAATAGCGTACCCGGGTCTTTGACTAACATAATAGTAACCCCTGTTGGAGGAGCTCGATACCGAAAAGCGAAAAAAGTGAAGAAAATTACGGAATGAGGGCTGTAGACCTCGTGCAACCATCAAAACAGAAAATGCCATAATAAAAGCTATGGCATTCGGAACAAGTTGAGTCAGTGAGACTACGAAAGTCTCCAGAAACTGACGAAGAACTGAGGAAAGGGGAAAACGGAGCCCATGATCGAAGTGGGACGTATAGAAAGCTCGACAGTTAGCAGGAGGAGTATTTACTCTCTGCTCGGAAGTAGGGATAATAATCTCAAAATCCGATGGGAAGTAGCGACCATATTCTTTTTTCAGAAATGGTAGATCTTCTTCTTTCCATCGAGAAGGAAAAAGTTCTACAGGTGCAGAAATTTGAGGTTTGGTCATTTTAGATTTTTTAGATGCCCTCGACATCATCTCTCCCTCTGGAATAATTTCCACAACCAAACTATCAACTTCATCCTCTGCATAATCTCTAACTTCTTCTGCTTGGGAATTGTCTACTGCTTCATTATCAGAAGAAGGGATATCAGGATTGGGAATATTAGGTGGAACTTGTTCTCCTACAGTTTGAGTAGGGGAAGGAGGATTCTGTGAAGTCGAAGCCATTTTCTTTATTTGGAAGTAAGCTGCTCGAGAAAATAAGTAAATGGGTAAACTATCGATATAAACTTTTACTGCTACAGAATCTAAATATCTGTGGTAAAAAGTGAAATATCCCGCTATTTTCGACTATATATATGGGCAGTGAAAAGACAGATTCAACCCTTCGCGCCTCTTCATATTCCCGCCAATTAAAGTCAAGAAAAGACGCTGCCATGGTCTGACACACGCTAACCTAAAGACGTGTCTATACGTAGAAGGTTCAAAGGGGTATGCACTCTTTTTTTCCTCGTTCGGTTTTTATCCCGAAAAGGGTTTTTCCGAACAAGGTTTTTAACGAGGCATATCTCACGAATGATGGAAGGTTTAAACCAATTACTACTTCTACTTCTACGAGCTCCAGCTTCGATTACGCTCGAGAAGTGAGGGAGTACTGATGAGGGCTATTTTGCACATACTATAGAGATCGATCCGACCTACATAAATAACGAGATCGGCTCGACCCGCTTAAACATGTCTGATCGACCTACAGTCCGAACTAGGGGACTTAATGGGCCATGCGGTACTCCTAAGCCATGCAGGATTCCTAGGCTAAATAGGACTCCTAGTTTAGTTAGGACAGGAGGAATATTATAAATAGTGACTCTTACATTGTATCAAGGATCTAGATTTTAACCTACGAAATATACTACTGTTCTTCGCCTCTTCATATTATTGTTATCTACTCAATTATATTACTTTGCTTATCTTTGAATTGCACCATCCTGAGTACTTTAACCAAACCCTTAATACATACAAAATTGTTCTTAATAAATTTACGGAGATTAAACCTAAGACGAAATCCGGTCAAATCACTATTCTTCCTCCTCCCGTGGAGCAAATGACGAATGAGGAGTCTCGAGCTGCTTCCCCCCCCCCCCCCCGGTTGAACGACCAGTGGACGAGCGTCCTCCTTCCGACCGAGATGTAACAAGTCAATCTATAAGTCAAGAAGGTTGCACACAGGTCATGACTACTGCTCCCAACTCTGAGACCGATCCAATACTGCAGTTAAGGGGTTCTGTGGAAGACATTCCTGAGTCTTTCTTTGCTCCCCTGCGTTCTCAAGTTGTTGTTTCAGGTTCTCAACACACTCAAACCGTCTCTCCTGCCCGTATTTCTCAAGATGTGTCAAAAACTGGCTCTGGTCCTAGTCATTCTGGTTTTGAAAATACGGCTGATGATCCGTCTCTTTTAGATGAACGTCCGTTCAAGGAGCAGGTCGAAGAAATAGCTGAGTTTGGGATGCCTCGAGCTGGTGGGGTCTCGAGTGATGCATATATTCCAGCAACCCTCGAGCCTGACGGTGTTTCTTGGAATTTGGGAATGGGTACCATTCTGCCCAAGGAGCTCGAGAAATTGAAGAACCACTCTTCTTTGCAGCTCGTTCAATCTATTTTCAAACGTCTGGAGATGGTAAGCATATTTTTGTTTTTGTCAATAGATATCTAGACTTTTTAAGTTTCTTATCCATATTTTTTCATAACAGGCTAAGCATGAAGCTCTTCAGCTCGGGATCCAAAATGATGAATTTTATTTCTCTCGAGAGGAATCTCTTGAACGGATGGACTCGATTGCTGTAGCTCATCGAACGCTGATGACTGAGGTAGAGAATCTTCGAGCTGCTGCAGAAAGGCTTACCAAAGAAAAGGAAGAACTTGTTCTACTAAACAGCAACTTGGAGTCTGATAAAGAGCAGCTTACTAAGGAGAAACAAAATCTTCTCCAGCTGAAAGATCAAGAGTTTGACAGAGGTTTTTCTCTTGGATACAAGCAACGTGCACAAGAAATGATGACTTATCTTGGTTATCCGACAATTTCCGATCATGCTCAAGAACAGTAGATAAAGATCTCTCTTTTTTTTTTTTTTTTTTTTATGAAATGTGAATATACGTTTTGCCTGATGAATGGAAGAACACGGTTTTTTGTTCGATTTCTGCGTCTTTTCGACCTGTCTGCCAATAAATACAACTTCTTCTCTCAATATTCTTGGAAGATGAGAAGTCAATCTGGTAGGTGTGCCGTAACTGTAGGAACGGTTCTTATGCTTTGTCCATTGATTGATTGATTCCTTGTAGTATAAATAACTTATTGGATAAGTAGGAAAAATAAAAGACTTAAAATAACATGTCTCCCATAAACATTTCAATTTGGTTTCTATGGCATGTTGACTATGGTGGAGATATCAAACCAAATAATTTTTTGGAGGAGCGAGAGATGGTTAGTTCATTAAAAATGGTGGTGATCCCTGGGGAAGGTATGCTTTTCTGTCCATGCATGCTCGAAAACTTGTCTCCAATGCATGGAGAACGAACCTGTCTCAATTGTATGACAGCAAAGTTCTTTCCTTCCTCGTTTGCAGAAAAAGTAGCCTCTGAACCATTCCTTTCTCAGTGTGCTTTAGCTTGATACTGTGATCGACCTCTGATGCAGCATGTGTCTCT
>JAYDYQ010000370.1:0-32478 GCA_034814905.1 Penstemon davidsonii | reverse complement strand
AAATTGCTCATGAAGAAGCAATACTGAAAAAAAAAAAAAATTTTAAGAATACTCCCAATTAATTTATTTTTATTGAATAATAAACTCTGGATGAAAATCATAACCCCCACCAGACTAAGTTCTCTGAAGAGAGTGCATGTGCTAATATAAATTATTCATTTCCTGAAGTGAATGATATTAACTATAGACATGACATGGTTTAGTCATGGTCAAAATTCATATCATGAATTTCATGCAATGTTTGCATCATACTACTTAATGAGAAACGATAATAATAGTAAAGCAAGAAAAAGACAAATGTGGGTAAATTGATACACTTGCTAGAGGTGTGGAGTAAAAGACATTGGTCTCGTACATGTCGTGCACAAATGCATCTTTGTTTATATATGGATGCCAATTACAACGTTGATGCACAAAATATTAATCCTATGACCATTATGAAGATGTACGGTAATATGAGCATCATGTTAGATGCATAAAATTATGCAAGCATCATGAAGATGCTTGAGCAATTATGTGAGCATCGTAAAAATGAATGGTGGAAATATTTATTTGGTTGACAGTAGGTCGACACACACAATTCTTCGAGATCGAAAAATATTCTCTAACTTGAAATTAGCAAAAGCAAAAGTTAATACATATTGAGGTACTATAAAGCTCCATAAAAGCAAATGTAAATTGTTTGGATGAACAAATATTTTTGTAAAAGAGGCTTTGTGCTCTTTAAAATTCAAAATGAATTTGTTGAATTCAAAGATATACGTCTTGAAGAATGTATTGACGAGTTTCATATGGAAGCTATATATATATAAGGGGAATATGAAATATATTTATACTACATCCAATATTTCATGCCAGAAAAATATTGATGAATAAAATCCCAGTTTTCTCATCAAAATGAATTATGCGACCATAAATTTAAGTTGAACCAGAAGTTCAATGATCCAAAATATTATGAAGTGGCATGATAAATTTGGTCATCCAGGGAAATTTACAAATGCGCCGAATTATTATGGGCATCTTTTAAAGAATTATACAATTCTTTACCTCATGATTATGTGTGTGTTGCTTGCTCACAAATAAAGTAAATTGTAAGACCATCTCCTGTGAAGAATGGTCGTGGATCCCAAACCTTTTTATGATGATTTAATGGGATATATGTGGACGTATAGATCCACTTTGTGGACCATTTTGTTATTTCATGGTCCTGTAGAAGTTATTTTTTTTAATGGTTTAAGTTATGCCTATTGTCAATACGTATTGCTTTTGCTGAGATTCTTGCTCAAGTATAAGATTGAGAGCAACGTTGCAACTTGTGTCAGGCTAGAAGCCTAATAATTCTCAATTAAAATTTATGATTGTGCGATTTATATTCTGATTTTTCCACCAAAATGAACAAATATGGGTCTACAAATACGTGTTTGTTAATTTTTATTTCCCGCATGTAATCATATATTTTGAACGCCTGACGAGGCTATAACCATATATCTTAAACGCCTGACGAGGCGATATGGTTAAATCAAAATATCATGATGAGACATTCTTCCCATCGTTAGGGGGAGAATTGATGTTATTGCATGTAGAACGACGTGAAATTATTTGACATGGGTACATAAATGTACAATACTTGTCTCAACTTGGCCCACGCACAAAAAGAGCAAGAGTTGAAAATTGCACCAGCATGGATTGAAGTCCTTGAAGGACAATATGCTAGCATACTATAAACGCACTTGAAGTGTGAAATTACTATTGGTGCAAAAGAAAACTTTTAAAGAAAAATGGTACATAAAGTATTTGTCTCTCCTGAAGAGGAAACTATTTCAAAATAAAGCGCTATAGAAAAATGTTTGATCAGTCTAAATCACAAGATGCCCATTAAGAGGCACATGAAACAGAAATAAAATATATGAATAAATCAAGAAAACTGGGATAGAAAGGAAAGTAATTATGTATAATAGTTTTGCTTATTTGGGTCGCACTAAATAAAAGTTATAAATCAGGATCCTGAACCGTGAACGGTTATATTAATGTCGACATAAATAAATAAATTGGCCAATATAGAAAGATGCGATTCAAGATCGCTATTAACTTGTAAAAGTATTTGGACTAGTTGTCCTCACGCCCAAAGACGTGAAATTTATATGTCACAAACATATAATTTTACAAAAACATGATGAAAATGTGAGATATAAGACACAACTTCTTGTACGAATTCTCGCAGAGACCAATAACTACGATGAAACATATTCCCCCGTGATTGGTACAATCACGTTGCGGTATTTAATTAATTTGCAGTCCCTGTAGGACTTGAAATGCGTTTACGGATGTAGTTACCGCATATTAGATAGATCATTGGGTAGTGATATTTATATTAAAATCCCTGAAGGAATTAAATGGTCTCATGCTTATCCTTTATTAAACAATACGATCCTTATTAAGTTAGGGTGATCTGGTCTGATGTAGTATAACCAGCTAAATGAATACCTCGTAAAAGAAGAATTCGTGCATAATCCAATTTGTCCATGTATTTTGCATTAAAAGATTTTTTTTTGATGAGTTTTCTATTACTGCGGTATGCGTGGATGATTTAAATTTTATGAGAATTCCTATAGAGCCCACAAATACCGCAAATTACTTAATGAAATAACTTCAGATAAAATTTTGATAAATGTTTATTCGTTGAGCAAATTCATGGTTGATTGTTCCTTAGATATATGAATATCACTTTTGTCCCAGGAAAGAACAATGAATAAATATTTGGTCCTGAAGTACCATATTTAAGTGCAATAAGAGCCCTCATGTATCTTGAAATTGTTCGAGGTCGGATATAGCTTTCTCGGTGAACTAGATACAACTTTGCACCAACATGAAGTCATTGAAATGACATTAAACAAACATTATGTTATCTTTGTGGATCAACTGACATGAGTTTATTTTTACTCTAAATATTCAAGCCCACAAGTAGAGGGTTATGTAGATGTTGGTTGCATAAAATTTTATTCCAAAGTGAACACGAATTTACTTATGATGGAGCTTCTAAATCATGGCAATCTCTGAAACAAAGTTTAGCAGCCACCTCTTCCAATCACTCTGAAATTTTGACATTTCATAAATGTTTATGGATGAGATCTATGATTCAATATTTTCATAAACATGTGGGTTACATTCAATAACGCAATACGTATCACCAAAAGTTTCTCTTCACCCACAAGTCTCGTAAAAATGGTGATTTGGACGTTCATCAATTTCAGTCAAGCAACAATCTTTTCGATTTATTTGCTAAAGCACTGCCGACTACATCATTTAGAAAGATGGTGGCTCTTGTGCCGACATCAGGGGGAGCGTGTTATTAATAATTACTTGCACACTGTACTCTTTTTACTTCGTCCAAGTTTTTGTCCCAATGGGTTTTCTTGGCAAGGTTTTAACGAGGCAGTGTTACACGCTTATCAGTCTCGTATGGATATGTACTCTTTTTTCCTTGTTCAGGTTTTTCCCACAGGGTTTTTCTAACAAGGTTTTTAACGAGGCATATTCCATAAGCAACATGCATCCAAGGGGGAGTGTTATGAATCTAGTCTTTATTTGGTGGATGCATTTGGAATATCACTAGTTATATGAATACTCTTTGAAACACCACAAGTCACTTAAACTTATCTTGTAACTTTTGACTATTAAGTTGCACTTATAGCCCTATAAATAGGTGCATTGTAAATTGTTTTATAGACACAAGAGTATATGAATAATAAGAAATTCTCTTCCTAATATATCTTCTACTTTGTCTAGTTTAATTCTTGTTCCTTTTAGCTTAGTTTCATAACAAAATGTCAAATTTTAAGAAAATTTATAAGTTTTTGCAACTATTGATACTATATGGTGTTGGGTTCTTATCCAATCGACTTAGGCTGTCCTCTAGAGAATTTTTAAATGTCAAATTTTAAGAAAAATTATAAGTTTTTGCAACTATTGATACTATATGCTGTTGGGTTCTTCTCCAATCGAAGCACCAACGATTTGACCTAATTGAAAACAACATTGAAGTTGTTTGAACTAATTGTGAAATTTGGTATGCTTTCGATATATTTAAAAATATTTACGTAAAACATGAGGAATTCATAATGAATGTTATTTTAATTATGCAATAAGAGGGAAAAAAGATTTTACCGAAAGCTTCTTGTCCTTCGTTCTATTCGATTGAACTTTTTTTTTATGCTTGGATGAACGAACTTTCTTGATCATTAACCCCCTTTCTCCTATTACGAGGGCACTAATCTTTTAAGTTGGAAGGATTAAACTAAAAAATTGAAAGAAAAATCTCTCTTAATTTTCTAAAGTGATAGGGCGATCATTTTTGTGTAGGAAAAGAGAGGGCTTAATTACATTTTGCACCCTACAAATAGGAGCATTTTTCACTTTTCACCCAACAAAAATATTTATCCCACTTTCCACCCTACAAACCACTATTTCATTTCAGATTGCACCCTCAACCATTTTCAGCCCATTTAAGTTGTCGGAGTAAGGGTAAATTCGTCCATTCACATTATTAACCATCCCAATTTCCCTCCAAAAATAATATATGGGCAAAATTGACATATCGGGGACTTAGGGCTTACCATATTTCAAATTTCTCCTCTTTCTTCTTCAAGTCCAGTCCAATGCTGTCTTTTTCTTTTTTATGTTTGAAGAAAAATGGTTTGGGTTCTAAGAATTATTTATGTTTCTAAGAATTTCTTTTTTATGTTTACCATATTCTCAATTTCTCATCTTATTTATGTTTTGAATCTCATTTTCGTTAACAACTCTATTATACTTGTTTGGAGAATTAGGAATTAGGGATAACTACATGTACATCCTTAGAATTACTCTAGGTTAGTTTCAATAATTACATGTAAAGTGAAACTTAATAATATACTACGAGAGTTGTTGGTAATTATTTGCACCTTGAGGATGTTCTTTTGTAATTTCATCTAACCCCTGTTTAGGGGATGCTTATCAGCTGATTTTCATTCTCAGGAAAAAGAATAGTGTTGGGTATTTTTGTGTCAACAGAAAGTGAATAGCTACATGTTTGCCGAGAGAGATTGTAAATTTGTTTAAATTTAAAGTACCATATTTGTGGTACTATATTTGTGAATCATGAGTCATAATAATCAGGCATAATTGTGGAACTGAACTATTGTTTGGTTTCCCTAGTACTCCTCCCTCAGACAAAACTATAGTTTGGTTTCCCTTACAAGCCAAAATATTTTAAGTTTATACAACAAGTTCATACATTTTAGATGACTTGTGCGGACATTTGATACAACTGATTCTGTTGAAAAACTTGTTTATTTGAAAATTCTTATATTTAGTTTTGTTTAATGAACGAAACAAAACAAATGTTTTCTTTATAAATATGTTGTACAGTTTTGTTTCGTATCGAGCGGTATTGCCGTTTCCTTTATTTAACAAAACTGTGTAGAAATTTTATCTGAAACTGAGGTTATCTTGCATACTTTCCATCCATATAAAGAACATAAAACTTGGCCCTAAAAAATTTGACGGAGAAAAGGAATGTGAAAAAAATCCTTCAATTTTGGTATTAAATGTGTCTTTTTTTGAAGATTTGGTACCAAATATCTAAAGTAGCTAAAAGTTTGGTATGAAAAATGTAATTCCCTCTCATATTAAATGATCAATTGAGTCATGAACTTCTAAATTATTGTTACGGGTCAAGAAAGTAAAGAAGAAAACTAATGGAATACTTCAATATGTCAATATTCAATGTACCTAAAAGAATGGAAAATACAATGCCTTTATAAGGCAGAAAACCAACGGGTAGAAAAAAGAAAAAGACTAAACTAGCCCTGTACAAAATAATAAATCTAATACACCCCCTCAAGATGGACCAAAAATATCCTTGGTTCCCATCTTGGATAGTAAAAACTGAAGTGTAGGGGCAGGCAATGGCTTAGTGAAAATGTCTCCAAGTTGATCTTGAGACTTTATGGGCATGAGCGTAATCGTTCCTCTATTGACTTTTTCCCTCACAAAGTGACATTCAATCTCGATGTGCTTTGTGCGCTCGTGGAAGGTTGGTTAGTAGCTATGTGTATAGTTGCATCATTATCACAGAATAAGAGTGTTTGATGTTGAAGAGGCAATTGTAATTCGGAAAGAAGTTGTAGAATCCAAAGGACTTCACTGGTTGTGGATGCAATTGCCTTGTATTATGCCTCCGCAGAAGATCTTGCAACTGTAGTTTGTTTCTTCGATTTCCAAGAAATAAGAGAATCTCCCAAGAAAATGCAAAAACCTGTGACAGACTTTCTAGTATCTACACAAGCACTCCAATCCGAGTCAGAAAAAAGTTTTTAAAGTAACATCAGAGTTAGAAGAATAAACAAACCTTGACCTGGAGATGCCTTTAGATACCTAAGAAGATGGTGGGCTGCCTGTAAATGGGGAGCCCTAGGTTGAGCCATGAACTGACTCAACTTATGTACCGCAAAAGTTATGTCTGGCCTGCTGATAGTTAAATACAATAACCTCCCAGCAAGTCTTATATAAGCAGTTGGATCCTCAATAAAATCACCACAATCAGAGCTTAAAATAAATTTGGGATCCATAGGAGTTTTTAGTGGTTTACAACCAAGTAACCCTGCATCATCTAAAAGTTGTAAAGTGTATTTTCTTTGAGATAAAATAATGCCTTTATCTGACCTAGCAATTTCAATCCCCAGAAAATATTTTAAATCACCCAAATCTTTCATTTTGAATTCTTTGTGGAGGGATTGTTTTAAAATATTAATAGCATCAAGATTAGGACCAGCAACAAGTATGTCATCAACATACACAAGTAAGGCAATAAAATCATGACCAGACCCTTTAGTAAACAAAGAATAGTCTGATTTAGCTCGAGTAAAACCCAAATTAATTAAAACATCAGTAAACTTAGTATTCCATTGTCTGGATGCCTGTTTAAGACCATATAAAGATTTATGGAACTTGCAAACCAGCTTACTATTCACCGGGGACACCCCCTTAAGTTTATAACCTAAAGGAATGTCCATAAAGACTTCCTCGTTCAGGTCACCATTAAGAAAAGCATTGTTAACATTTAATTGACATAAAAACCATTTCATGCTTGCGCTAGTGAGAGCAACATTCTAACAATTGTGATTTTAGCAACAGGTGAAAAGGTGTCAAAGTAATCAATACCTTCCTGTTGTGTATAGCCCTTGGCCACCAATCTGGCCTTATACCTATCAACTGAGCCATCTGCATTGCGCTTGACTTTGTATATCCATCTACAACCAATGCTCTTCTTGCCCTGAGGGAGCTGTGTAATGGACCAAGTTCCATTGCTTTCCAAAGCTTGAATTTCTTCAAGCATGGCTTGTCTCCAATGAGCTTCCTTTACAGCTTGATGGTAAAACCTGGGCTCTATATGGGCAGTAATATTGCAGATAAATGATTTATAATAGGGGAAAGAGAGTTGTAACCAATGACTTGTGAGATGGGATATCTAATAGAGCCATTGGAAGTGTTACATTGAAATGCTTCCAAATACGTAGGTCTCCTAGTAAGTCTACTCGATCTCCTTACGGTGTTCTCTGTAATAGCGGGAATATTGTCACCAGAAGTAGTGATAGTAGGAACAAGAGCTTGACTATCTTTATATGTGGTGTAAGGATCAAGACAAATGTAAGAAGAAGCACGAGGTAACACTAATTGAGAAAGAAAATCAGCAACTTTAACATCATTAGAATAGTTTTTAAAAGGAAATATAGTTTCATGAAAGATAACATCTCTTGAAATAAAAACCTTTTTGTTTTCAATATTATAAAGTTTATATCCTTTATAACCAACAGGGTAACCTATGAACACACAAGTCCTGGCTCTATGTTCAAATTTCGTTCTATGATCATGTAAAGTGGAGGCGAATGCCAAACATCCAAAGACTTTCATAGAATTGTATTCCACAGCAGTTTTATATAAAATTTCATAAGGACATTTGTATTGAAGGAGTTGTGATGGAGTTCTGTTAATAAGAAAAGTGGCAGTTAAGACACAATCACTCCAAAAGGTTAGAGGTAAAAAAGATTGAAAAAGCAAAGCCCTAGCCACATTTAATAAGTGTTGATGTTTTCTTTCAACAACTGAATTTTGTTTAGGGGTTTGAACACAAGAAAACTGATGTAGGACTCCTAATTTGGCAAAGAAAATAGAAATTTAAGTTCAGGAGCATTATCGGACCTAAAACATTTTATTGTAGTCTGAAACTGAGTTTCAACCATTTTAAAAAATATAGGCACAATGGTTTGTACTTCAGATTTATTTCTCATCATATAGACCCAAGTAAATCTAGAATGGTCATCAACAAGAGTAACAAAATATTTATAACCAACAGAAGAAGGTAAGTGAAATGGGCCCCAAACATCACAGTGTATAATATCAAATAAAGCAGAAGAAACATTATTATGTGTTGTAAAAGGTAATCTCTTATGTTTAGCCTTGGGACAAATGTAACAAGTATCTAAACTAGATAAAGTTTTCACATCCAAATTCAAAGTATTCCTGAGAACATTAAGTCTTTTATTTGATGGATGCCCAAGTCTTTGATGCCATATATCAGTGGCAACTTTATTACAAACAGCAGCAAATGGGGATTCCTTATTTGTGGATAGAATGTATAGACCTTCGACCTTGTTACCCTTGCCAATCTCCTTGTCGTTGGAGCCCTGAATTGTAAAGGAAGTGCTAGTAAAGGCTACCGTCGTATCATGGTTCCCAATTAAAGCACTAACAGAGTAATGTTAAACCTAAAATCAGGGACATAGAGGACGTTGGCAAGTATTAAGTTGTGATTTAATTCTACAGTACCAACCAAACTAACATTAAACTCAGAATTATTAGGTAAAATAACCTTAGCATTTTGAGTTGTTCTAAAATTCTTAAAAACACCTTTATCTTTGCATATATGCATGGAAGCACCAGAGTCAACAATCCAAGCATCATAGTCAAATAAAACACTATTAACAAGGGTGTTTGAGCATAAACCTGTGACACAAGAGATGTTGGCTGTGTCAGTAGTGTCCTTGTATTCAGAACTGGAAGACGTCATATGGTTAGAGACCAAATTGAGAAGGTCTTGGCACTGGGACTGGCTTAAGTTGTGAAGAGCATTTCCCATATAATTGGGGGGAGCAAGGGTAGCAGAAGTGTCTCCATAAGATATATGATTGGTGTTGCCGGCAGTCCATGTAGAGGTAGAGTTGGGAAAGTTATTTTTGAATTTAAAACCTGGTGAATACCCGTGTAATTTGTAACATTTGTCCACGGTATGGCCCATGAAAATTGCAATGAATGCAAAAACCTTCTCCTTTTTCTTTTGATTGTTGTTATAACCGGGATGAAGCTTCTTGTTTTGGGCAGTCCTATTATTCTCGTTTCTTGAAGCGAGAACCAAGGCCTGGTCATTCTGAAAAGAGTGGAATTGATTTTTCGCATTGAAAGCTGCAGCATTCCCAACTTGATAAGAGTAGTTGTTGAGAGATTGTTGACGTTCCTCTTGGGATATAAGGGCATAAACCTTCTAAATAGGGGGCAGCGGCTCCATAAGAATGATATGGCTTCTAGTTTGGGAGTATGAATCATTGAGCCCCATCAAAAATGTCATAATGTACTCAGAATCAAAGTGTTCCTGGATAATCTTGATTCCACCACAAGTGCATTTCGCACAAGGTCGGTAATTACTTAATTCATCCCAAATAATTTTAAACCTAGTAAAATAGGCACTTACATTATCATTATCTTGATGAAGATTCATCAATTCTCTGCGCAATTGGTACACCCTGGGTCCATTGCTTTGCTGGAAACGATTCTTCAAATCTGTCCAAATTTCGTGAGCCGAATTTGAATATATGACAGAAGCACTAATTTCTTCAGAAACAGAGTTGAGGATCCACGAAATCACGATATTGTTGTTCCGAAACCACGCACTCTTGAGGGAAGCATCGGTCAGTTTTGGAATGGTTCCGTCAATGAACCCTAATTTGTTCTTGACGGATAGCGATATGAGCATTGAGCGGCTCCATGAGGGATAATTTTCACCTGTGAGTTGTTGTGTGACAAGAATTAATCCAGGTCCATCAGAGTGGTGGAGGAAATACTCACTTTGTGGATCGTCGATTGCAATTTTAGAGGTTGAGTCGGCCATAGAAATAAAAGGAGTAGAAGACAAGATTTGAAGCCAATTGAAACGATTACATCAAAAAACCAACAAATTTGTGCAAAAACTGAAGCGGAAGAGAGAAATTGTCTCTTGATACCATGTTACGGGTCAAGAAAGTAAAGAAAAAAACTAAGGGAATACTTCATTGATTTCAATATGTCTATATTCAATGTACCTAAAAGAATGGAAAATACAATGCCTTTATAAGGCAGAAAACCAACGGGCAGAAAAAAGAAAAAGACTAAACTAGCCCTGTACAAAATAATAAATCTAATAATTATATCAGTTTTAATTTCAACATTTTAAATATTATGATCCTCAAGTAATTTAAAATATTTTTTGAATTAAATTAATTTCTAATTAGTTTAGTAACTCACAATGATTAAAGCAAATTTAGAAATTTTACCTTTATTTTTTTGAGTGAAGAAATTTTACCTTTGTTTCAATAATGTTTTTATCGTTCACATATTTTTTATTTTAGTAGAAATTAATAAATTAATTGATTAATAAGACTTATAGGATATTATTTTTTGTATCTCATTTTTCCCAATATTACTACAAATTAGTTAGAATAACTTTTTTAATATATAGTTTTGTGATTTATAGGTTTAGTGTTAAGGCTATGAATTTGGAGTTCGAAGTACCCAAAACAATGAAATGCTAATTCTTAGGTTCTTATACAATTCAACTCATTATACCGAATTTGATATAAAGTTTGAAACTTTGAAATTGAAAAATCTATCGACTTTTGGTTATTATAAAGTAGGAACTACGTCCACACATAATGAACGTTAATTAGTATCAAGGAAATTTCTAATATACTTATACTTAATATTGAATAATATTTTGTGAGATATACGTCAAGAATACTATTTTGCATCAATTTAATATTATTGAAAATTTAATATTAATAATAGCTTCTTCGCACCTATAATTTATAATCCTTTTAATATTAGAATTTTTTTTATTAAACATATTTTTACGTATTATTCAAATTTTAATTTATTATGATAAAGAATACCTTGTTCGTAAAGCGAAAATTACATATACACATATTAACATAAAGATTACAATAATTTTTCTAATAATAACAAATAATCTATTATTTCATACATTCAAATTGCTTTACGATCAAAGGATTTAAGATTTCAGGGATTAAATTTGTTGTTTCAGAAGTTTTATGATTTAACTGAAAATTATATTTGGACTTAATAAAATAAACATTCAAAAATTTGGATTGCATGTATTTATAAAATCTCATTATTTGCAAAAATGCACTCTTGGGCATATTGTTGATCAATGATTAGTTATTGGGCATCTTCGTCGTCTCTGTCTAGTTTACTTCCCCAAGAAAGTGAGAAACATGAATAAAATTATACATTTTCCTAATAAGGAAATTCCTATACAAATTCATTCAATAATTAAATTTGATTTAATTAAAGAAATCGGTAGTTTAGCTTTTGAAAATACAAAATTGAATGATTATTTAAAATTTAAGGTAGTGTAAAAGTCAAATAAAAGGCATGGGCGAATTCCACAGGGATACAAAAAGGGAATGCAATCAAAATCAAAATAATAGCAATTTGCATCCCTGTTTTGTACTAATCTAAATAGGGATATGCAAAATGTGATCTATTTTACATTTTGTGTTTGGGGTGCTAGATATGAATATTCTATAAATATTAATGTCATGGAGGAAAATATATATTACGGTTGGTTCGAAGTCTTGAGACGGATAAAAACCTCTACCTAATGTACTTTTTGAGAAAGAAAAAAAAACAATAATATTGGTCCTTTAATTTGTGCAGGATATATTGTAGTTTTGACAAGCAATTTACATCGTCTATGTTTTGAGTTACAGCAATTTTAGTCCCCTTTCCAGCAATTTTAGTTTTAAATTTGCCTGAATAAAATCAGTGCACATAAATTACCAAGCAAGCACACAAACTCAGATATTATAACTTGTTTGCACCAATAATCAGTAGGTAAGGGGAGAAATGAAGGGAAATAAAGTGTTATTTTTTCTCCGATTAAGTTGATTTGCTAGGTGACGTGGTGAGTTATGATCGCGTGACAACCAAAGAGGGAGAAAATCTGCAATTTGTTTATTTGTGTGACAATTTATGTGCACTGATTTTAATTTCAACAAATTTAGGACTATAACTACGGATAAGAGGACTTGAATTGCGACAACTTGAATATAAAAAATATAAATTACTTGCCAGAACTAGATATGTCCCATTAACATATCCCTTTAAAAATTAAAGGACTAATATTGATTTTCTGCGTAATTTTTGAAGTATGTTGCCTGAAATTATAAATCACAATTTTGTCATAAGGCGTCCGGTCAGCACCTTTACCTGGCAACCTTCTTGAAGACCTTTTTCCGGGTCAAGACTCCAGTTTTTTCCAATATTAATTACTTTTAATTTAGTCTATATTTAATTTTGATTTCATTTTTAAATGTGTTTAGTCCATATTTTGGTTTGTTAATCCTGATCAAATTTTGAAGTTTGATATATTGAGTTGTCAAAATTTGAACTTACCTGCTAATTATACTTTCCATTTCAGAATTTAATTTATTTTTATCAAAATCGGCTCGAAATTAAATAATCTATAAAAGTTAATAAAATATTAAAAATAATATGGGAACTCCTGTTACATAGTCGAAGTGGAGAACTTTAATTGAGAATGCAAATCACTTTTCCAATATGTATATAACATATTATTTTATTGATCCCCAAATATGAATATGTATATATAACACATTACACATTAATAGATCCCCAAGTTTGGTTCTTCTGAAGTTGCTTTGATTCACACTGGATTCAGAGTCTGCCACAACTATAGAAAAACCTCCCCGAAGGTGTACATACATCGATTTTTCATCTGGTTTCAATGATGTTTTGGTTTAAAATATTGGCTTGGGAAGTTTTGGCCAAATTTTTGAAACATAATTTGAATTGAGTTTGAATGTTGAATTTTAAGGATTCTGAAAATTTGAGATGTGATTTGAAGTTCGCCTCACTTAAATCGTCCTACATCAGATGAAAATACCTAGCTACTTTTATTTTATATATTTTTATTTTAGTTTAATATTAGTATTTGATAGTTAATTTTCTTTATTATTTAATTGTGATCGAATAGATTTCCTGATTAAGTGTGATGTTGATATAATGATGTAATTATCTTTGGCTTAATCTTACTTTGCACCTTGAAGACATATCAGTTTGGTACTTTGCACCTAAGTGAATTTTAGGCCAAAATGTTGGGTATTTTGTCACTCCCTTCAAAAGTCAACATATATTCCCTCCAGATGTACTAATGTGGGATTCATGTGCAATTAAGAGAAAAATTAACAATTACCCATTAAAATAACTCCCAGAAACACATTAAAAAAATTTGAAACTTCTAAATTTGTAAGGACCAATATCAAATCATATTTTTGACCATTTGGAGTTTAGGGATCTTTATATTATTGGAATGCACAAAGCTCTAATATATATATTTGTTTCATAGACCTTCAGATATTATATTTCATATGGGACACAATTTTGACCAACTACGTTAATTTTTTAGCTCACTACAAGAAGAACGTCAAATTTCGATGGATTTTCGAACAAATTTGTCGCGGCAAAAATTGGGACCGAAAAATTTCATCGAAAAACATCGTATCGAAATTTTTTTTGATGAATTTTTCGAGTAACAAGTATTTTCGACGGTCGTTCTAAGATATTTCTTGGCACCATATTTACTCACACTCCATCACTTTACTGTAAAAATAAGACTATGTTTTATTTTTATTGATATTATATTTTCTTATTTAAAGTTATATAAATATTTTTTTAGAATAATATCTTATAATAGGTCGAGATTAATAAGTAAAGTATTCCTTTAATTGCCCTCCAAAATGATTTTTTTTCAAAGTTATTTTAATGGGAATATATTGTGGAGGGAATATATGTTGATTTTTTAAGGGAATGACAAAAATACCCTATTAACCCAGGGTGCAAAGTGAAATGCAATGTATGTTTTGAGGGTGTAAAATGTGATTGATTTTTTTCGAGGGTGCAAAGTGTCAAAACGATATATTTTCATAATGCAAAGTGGGATTAATTGTATGATTGCTTTTGAATTAATTGATTATAGTAGAATTGCTTTTAAGAAAATTATTTTTATGAGAATTCATTAAGCGTTTCACATTTTCAAAATTACTTTTAGAAACGTAGACTTTCATATGATTTACAAAATTAACTTTATATTAAGGTGCTGAGCTCTAGATTTGTTTCCTTTAGTTGTGTTCATACTTTTAGAGAGAATAATTATGTGGCTCATGCACTAGCAAAAGTAGCGTATACCATTTCTCCGCTTTTAGATGATTTGCCGCATTTTATTCATGATCTTGTACTGAACGATATTAAATGATTTATGAAATCTCACCCTTTGGGTCTTCTAAAAAAAAATTAACAATATTTTTAACCCGTAAAAAAGAGATACATAGTAAAACTAAGAAGGAAACTTAACTTTGAGTTTTTTACATTTGTGGGACATAGACAGTATTATACCAGTTTAAAAAAAATAAAAAAATAAAAAGGACATAAGACTACTACATAAAAAAATAGTACAAAGAATCACTATTTTTAATTGAATATTCATTACAGATAACACAAAACTCCAATTAAAATAATGAAATTTTTTAGTAAAATAAATCATTAATTAAAAGTTGCAATTCCAACATCTAAAACTAGGGACGGTGTTGTCATTTCTCCTAGTTTGTGCTCCCACGTTGGGCAAAAGTAGCAAAGATGGTACTTTTGCTGGCCGGGGATTTTTTACTGAACAAGAAGGAGTTTTTTTCCAATATAGTCACAAAAGTATTTCCTAATATGATTCAAACTGAAAAGTATTTTCCTAAATATACCTTTTGTGATAAATCGCAGTTGGCAACTGCGATTCTTCAAAAAGAATAGCAGTTGCCAACTGCGATTTATCAGTTTTTACAAACAAAAAAAAAAATATTGATAAATCGCAGTTAGTAACTGCGATTTATCAGTAACTTTTTTTTTTTTTTTTTTGTATTTTGACTGCTAATTTACAATACTATGTGCAATTGTTTGACACTAAATATTTTTGACAATGGAATCGAGAAAATGTTTATATATATATATATATATATATATATATATATATTTTATACTATGAGACATCACAAGTATATTGCAAAATACCATGTTAAAATAGGAGAGAAATGTTGTAGGTTATGCCATTTGTAACTATACTTTTTAATAATTAATGTCAACCGAGTCAGGTTACATATAAACTATTCTCATAAGCTCATTGCAATATACTAGTTTACATGTTCTCGCCTTCACAATAACTTATTTGATTCATTAAACATATATTAAGATTGTGTTGGAAATCAAAACGGATCAAATAGTGAGATAAGTACATAAATTTACAAAGGCACTTGATTGATTACAAATGGTTGTCTGAGAGGCAAAACGTTGTTGGTGATGAATAAAAAAAAAATTATGCTAATTTACCTACTCCACTCATGCATCTGTAGTTTATCATATATATATAAAGATTCCTTAATTTGGTTTGGATGTCAAAGACATCTTCAAAAAGATAGAATGAAAGTGTAATTATTCCTATCTAAAATAAAAGCACTACGATATTTAATTAAGAGATGTTGTAATGATATCCGATGATCAATTAAGTTAAACATTTTCTCGATTCCAATGTCAAAAATATTTAGGTTCAAACAATTGCACATAGTATTGTAAATTAGTAGTCAAAATACAATAAATTCCAAAAAAAAAAAATACTGATAAATCGCTGTTACTAACTGCGATTTATCAGTAATTTTTTTTTTTTTTTTTTTTTGGTAAAAACTGATAAATCGCGGTTGGCAACTGTGATTTATCACAAAAGGTACATTTTAGGGAAATACTTTTCAGTTTAAGTCATATTGGGAAATACTTTTGTCTAGAAGGCTATATTGAAAAAAAAATCGTACAAGAAGCAAAAGTAGTTTCATTTATCCGTTTGGCCGTGCGTTAGAGCGTCCAAAATGTGCGATTCCAAGTCAAAAGCCCAATTTCGACCGTTCAGCTGCTTTTTGCGATTTTGCATTTGCTGATTCGGACACGTTGAAGAGAAGCTACTTCCTTGGCAGCTTTTGGCAACAGGTCTTTGCAATATTATTATTTTGTCAATTTTGTCCTCTATTACCCCATGGGCCATGGTCCCACCTTGATATATTGTTCTTTTTTCCATTGAAGACCTTCATAAGATATCTCTTTATTTTTCTTTTTTTAATTAATGTCTCTCTTTCATTGATTAATCTTGTGAAATTTGTAACTCCCACACAAAAATATTGTTTTATTTTTTAACCTATTTCTATATTTTGACGTTAACAAATGTAATAGTTCAAATATCGTTTCAGGTTATTTGTATTCTTTGTTATTACAACGACTTTTTTTTTAATTATCTAGTTCATGTTTTCAATTTTTCATACTTAATGCAATAATTTTCTACCTAATATGTAATTAATTTATTATATATGAGGTTACTTTGGTAAATTTCAGTAGAATATGTAAATCTTAAATCACTTTGAAATCTTGTATCCAAACGCTTAGTCGGTTTTTTGTATAATCAATTATTCTATAATTAATTTTGCCATAACTGATTATGTTGATAATCAATTCTACAACAACTAGACCAAACTCCCCTAAGCCTACAATTTTGGCTTTTGTAATTGAAACATGGAAATGGAGGGTTTAATCGGGAGGCCAAACGGCCTCTAACCAATTATCGTTTCATCAATCTTTCTTTTGAAAAAAATTAGATGTAGATGTTAATTAAATGACGTTTATAGAGTTTAAGTCTTAAGATGTGAAAAAGTAAGTGGTAGATTTTACAATGTTTAATTTAAATTTGGATTGAGTTTTATTTAAACCTCGTTCAAACACAAATTGGATAAACTCATATGATCTAACAAAACCAGATCAAAACAAATCCATAACTAACTGAAGCATCCGCCACTCCAAAGTATGATACAATCCTTGGACCTGGAAAATGATTAAACCCTTACGATAGTAGGCATATAATTATAAAGTAGGATACTATTGCAGAAAATAAAATCCACAGTAAAGCTTTTGAAACGGGAAATAAATATCTATGACTAGCTCTTGAAAATTTATCTTTTATCAAACATTTTATAAATTTCAAGATTACAGTTGTGCTTACAATTTCCTGCCAAAGTATTCCCTATCACTCTGTCTAATTCCAAGCACATTTCTTCTGGTGAAGGCTTGGCTCCAATCTTTACTTCTTACTTTGACCTCACAGTATTCTCAAATAAATGAACAGTTAAAACAACTACTATATCAATAACAATGAATAAAACTAAAAGAATTAAAACTTATACTCCCTTGTTTTCTAGCTTTACAAGAACAATACATCAATGAATAACTCAAACCACGCCTTTTGTGTATAATAATCAATTTCTTTGACCCGGTCACTTGTAAATGGAATCGAATAAACTACAAACAAGAAAAAGAAAAAAAACATTTTGTCAATCCATAATCCAGATCTAGCAAGTTTTCATACAAAACATGAATTTAACACATTAGATAATCCAACTAAAACCAGAAGAGACAGTAATAATTGCAACAAAGAAGCTTTCATATAAAACATAAATTGAACACGGAAGAAAATATTAACTAAAACCAGCAGAGACAATAAGAATTACCAGAAAGATGCCAGCTCAATGATTAATACCCATATCAGATAACCTAATTGATCTTCATTGTTAACCTTTTATGTGAAGTTGCATTGTTTGAAACAACTATAATAGCAAGAGAGCAAGACTTCCTATTTACTTTTAAGGGCACGTATTCAAAAAAGAAAAAAAAAAAAAAAAAGATCTAAAGAAATAAAGAAAAGAAAATGGGTGCTGATGGGAGGTTTATGAGGTACAATTTTTTTTTTTTTTTTGAGAAATTTTATGAGATACATTTGAACTTATAAATTGGGAAAACTGATCTCAGGCCTCAGCACCTTTAAGAGCTGAGATCAGATTATTCCATAATCTCATTCCTAGCACCATAAACCACATGTAGACAAAGGCACCTCACTTTTTTCTGTGACATTTTCAAATCCAAAAATTATACAACAGTTTTGGGATCTGCAGTCACCCGTCCTTCTTAATGTAGAAATCAGATTCTAATATTTTTAATTATGATAACCACTCCCTTAACATCCTTGCTCTTTATGGAGGTGAAACTCAATTTCTCGATTCATTGGCAAAAATGTGAATATTTGACATTCAGATCAAGCTCGGTAAATTTTTGGTTGCTCTAAATTTGTCCATTCAGAGGGTGGAAGGAGGATACGGACGGAGGTGATTCAAACATAAAATGAACCCACACTTCTCAAGAGGTAATATTTATAAATTAACATCTAGATCATGCATTTAATTACAACCAAACAGCAGGACAAGGCAATTCTTTACATTAAATCAGCATGCGTTGGACAGACTGAGGTCGTTATAATTAGAACCACAACGACAAGCACTAAAAACAAAATTCCACAACAAACTAAATGTACGCATTAATTGAATAAAGCCACCAAAAACATCATCTCCTAACATTTGCCACCGTCAAGGAAATGCCAACTCAATAGCATAATCAACAATAGACTAAAGCATCATCAAACTAAATCCAACATGTAAGTAATAAGTTACCTTACCTAGCTCCTAGAACTGCGGTGCAGTGATTGTCGAATATCGAACTGATTCACATTCACCAAAGGAGTAACACTCTCGTTCCTGATCCTCTTAATATTTGGACTCACCAAACCCCTATGCCTAAACCCATACAAGTTCAAAACTTGATTATCGGCAAAGTTAAAAGCTCTCTCCATACTCTTCAAACACCTTTCAACCGGATAATCCCCATAACTCCCACATGGCTTGCAACCCACAAAATGGGTAACAAATGGCCACCTTTCGTCACCTAAGCCCGGGTGATACTTCTCAATCATCTCTTCATACCTATCAACCAACCCTTCCCAAAATCCGTGCAAATAAAACGAGTTCTCAACAAACACCTTATTCATCCACCTTTCCTTCTCCGATATCAACAAGTATATCAAAGCAGACTGATCATCCGCCTCAAATGCCGGCCTACCCTTTAAATAAGCGGTTAATATCTTCCCTGCCTCCTCACGAATAGGACCCTTGGGCCCCATTGGCGCCCAAGCATCAAACAAATCCAAAGACCACTGGGAATTACGGAACAAGAAACTACCTGTGTTCAACGCAATCCACGACTTCTGATCAAACAACAAATCCGGATACCCGTGGATAACCATGTTATAATCCTTATACTTAAAAACAGGTATCTCAAAAGTCATATCAGTAAACAAAGCATCACTATCCATCCACCAAATCCACTCCACCTCTGGATGTGACAACATCAAGCGTCTAAGCAATGGCAACTTAGACCAGTAACCGGCCATCTCCTTATCCAAATGAGCCATATTATAAACAATCTCAATTCCATGAATTCTACAATAATCAATTTTATTCTTAATACCTTTCAACAAATAATGATCCCCAATCGCGTTATCGCAAGGGTTAGGTGGCGAACCCGTCACCAGCATAATTCTAGGTTTTCCAGCGACGTAATTCGGAAACTGAGGGTTTTTCTGAAGCCACGCCTTCCGATCTTCATCCCACGAGGTGATTTTAGGACCTAGACTGAATGTGACATTAAGGTTGAGAAATTCCTCGGGCTGATCGACCGGGTCATCCGGATCCTTATCGGATCGTATCTCGTCAAGGATCCTCTTCGTTTCATCGACGATGTGCTGGTTTTCAGCATCGGCTTCCGTTGAAACGAGGTTTCCGAGGCCGATTGTGCCGCGGAGTACGAGGATTGTGACGAAGCCGCAGAGGATGGTGATTTTGATGTTGTTGAAGGTTTTGTGGATCTGACGATTTCGGGGGAGGACGGACGCGGGGCGGCCACCGCGCGTGGGGAGCAAGCTCGAGGTGCGCTTCTGAGCTGAAAATGTGGTTTCTGAACCCATTGTATTAAAAAAAAAAAAGAAAAAAAAAACTCGTTAATGAAGTTAATTAGTATTTCTTCTTCTTCTTTATTTCTCACTTCTTGTGGAAATATGAATGTATAGAAGGAGAACACTGAAGAAGAAATAGTAGCACCGACGACGACTGTAATTTGGGATTTGTTTTTTTATAATTAATTAATTTAATTAAATAATGATTAAGTAAGGGAAGGGGACAATCCCGCTGTTAACGGGCTGGATTTAACGCGTGCTGTCCTTGTGAAGCTTTTTGTTTTTTTCGAACAAATATAGTACTTATATTATACTTTCTCGGTCCTATAATTCTTTTTCTATTCATACGATTTATCAGTCAACTTCACTAAATTTTAAAAAATTATAATAATTTTATTAATATATTTTACTATTAATTTGATAATATCATATCGCAATTATATTATTTAAAATGTTTAATACGTTATAATGGGGTTTTTTGCACTTTGCACCCCCGAAACATGGGAAATAGGCAATTTGCACCCTCAAAATATAAAAAAATACAGCACTTTGCACCCTCTTTTATTTTCAGGCAAAAATTCATGGACAAAATTGGTAATTCAATTGTAAATCTTTGGCACTTTGCACCCCGAAATAAAATTAGCACTTAATACCCTCAAATTAAAAATAAATCAGCAACTTGCACCCCCGAAACACAATAAATGGGCACTTTGCACCCCGAAACACAAAATTAACACTTAACACTCTCAAATAAAAAAAAAAAACTCAAACCCCTCGTTTTATCCGGCAAAGTTGACCATCGGGGTGAAAAAAATCTAAGGCAAAATAGGAAACTTTAGTATTTATAATTGTATTTTACAAAATTTAAGGAAAAAAATGAATTTCCTATTTTGTCTTATATTTTTTTCACCCCAATGGTCAACTTTGCCGGATAAAATGAGGGGTTTGAGTTTTTTTTTTATTTGAGGGTGTTAAGTGTTAATTTTGTGTTTCGGGGTGCAAAGTGCCCATTTATTGTGTTTCGGGGGTGCAAGTTGCTGATTTATTCTTAATTTGAGGGTGTTAAGTGCTAATTTTATTTTGGGGTGCAAAGTGCCAAAGATTTATAATTACCAATTTTGCCTATGAGTTTTTGCCTAAAAATAAAAGAGGGTGCAAAGTGCTGCATTTTTCATATTTCGAGGGTGCAAATTGCTAAATCTAAGTTTTGGGGGTGCAAAGTGCCTATTTCCATATTTTGGGGGTGCAAAGTGCAAAATACCCGTTATAATGCTAATAATTTAACATGATAAGTCACTTAAAAAATTAAAAAGTCTGACCGAGTACTGTAGCTAATGGAGTAAAAATAATGGAATGGAGAGAATAAAAGCTTATTCTCTTAACATCTTACTTTTTAAGATGGGTTTTTGTGAGATTTTCTATAAAAATTGAATGACTCTTGGAGATTAAGTTCTTTTGATTTTTCATTTTTTAAGATGTGAAGTTAAATTTTATAAGGTTATGTTCAAACCATCTTAGAACCATTTTTTGACGTTCCGAAGAAAAGTTTAAGATCAAAACCTAGCAAATTGGGTGTTGAATTATACCTCGTCAATTGACAGAAAAAATATGTATGTGAGTTTACCGATCGGGTCTCGAATTTGAAAGAAATAGAAGGAATTTGAGATGGATAGATATGATTTATCAATGGAGCAAAATGAAGGTTCATAATTATTATCTTAAATAAAAAATGTGGAGTTATTTTTCATTTTTAGTGTTATTTTCTGAAATTTCTTAGATTTTTTCTAAAAACACATCTCGAGTTGTTTCAAAAAAATGAGCAAATTATGTCGAAATTCTCTAGAATTCTTATAGAAATGTTTGTCAAAAGATCATGTCCTAAGTTTTCAAAGATTTTATCTCTCAAAATGCATTTTCAGAGAGTGAGAGGCCAAAAGAACATGCCTTAAGTTTCTTCTTCCATTGAATTTAAGCTTTTGGCCAAATCATACTTATGATCCATCAAGTTAAAGTGTTATACTTACATCCCTCTTGTCAAATAATATACACTTAAGTTTCTTATATATAAAATATGTTACACCGATCAATTTTTCGACACTTTTCCAATGAAAATGCAATTAGGTGCAAGTCACCTGGCTTTAAGTAAGAGTTTTATAATACATAAAAATCCGAAAATACCAAGAGGTCATGGGTTCAACTCCACTAGTGTGGATATTTTCACTACTCTAATATAAGCATTTTTCTCTAGTTTAATACTAGCATTTATAGTTAGTTTGATACCAATGTAATAGATTCGATTCGATATAATGTTTGATGTAACGATGTATTCATCATCTCAAAAAGAAAAAAAAAAAAGTAGCCTGATTTGACGTGATTTCATTTTCGCTATCATATTATATATAGGAAAAACTTAAATGTAAATTCTTAAGAAATATAAATGTATTCCCGGACCATAAATGTTATTTAACATTACACTTTTAAGTCAAATATAACTAGTGATACACCAAGAAGAAATGTGGTTATGTTGGCATATTTGACCTTTAACCAAAATTGATTCCCTCTAACTATCCAACATATTTGACCTTTCGCAATGGTCCCTTCCTCCTTTATTTATAACTTAATGCTCTATTTTATCTCTCTTTTCAGAGTTAGAATAATACCAACAAGCCAAAAATTAATTAACTTGTAACTAACTCTCTTTGTAAAATAGTCTTATTCCATTAATAAATGAAACACTGTCATTTCAATTCTTGTAACTCATATAGCAATTGGATGAACTTGCGATTCATTGAGCGTTATTAAGGATCGGAATGCGACCTTTTTAACCTTTTTGGCATAATGAGTAACCGTTGTTTTTTATTAAATTCTGGAGGAACTACTTCGTTAAGATTGGGGATTTGGTGTGATTCTTCCATAATAGCCTGGGTTCTCTAGTCGAGTGTCATATTACGAGTATAGTCTTCACCTCACATAACTCATTTCAGCGCATTAAAGCATAATGCCCATACTTATGAGTGTTGTAACATTCGACATTCCTCTTGTCTTGACGATGATAGCGGAAGTAATGGCTAAGTTCTCCCTCGGTGCATGAAATATAAAATTTTAAACCAAGGAGTTGACGGTCCCGCATTATACATTAAGCTTAACAATTAAGTATATATAATAAAGCTAAGGAGACCTCTACTATGACTTTAACTAAGGATGTTCGTGCAACACATTCATATTGAAGGAAGAGGGGACATAACTATACCTCTCTGAAGTTAGGGAGGAGAAATCCTAAAAAAATGGCGGCGACAGATGGCGGTGGTAGGGCAGCGTCAGGCTCGGCCTTGTGCCTAGTCCAACTAGACAACTGTCTAGGGCTCCATTCATTTGGGCCCCCAACCCATATATTCATGTATATATATATTAATCCACCCAACCAATCCCAAAATGAAAAAAAGAAATATTAGCCCAACAAACTCTACACTCTGCCAACTGTGTCACTCACAACTTAAGCCACTTCAATTTTTTTTTTTAATGCAAATAAACATAGGCCTGCCCTACCACTTATAATGCGATAAAAAAAAAATCCAAGAATTTCAAGAGTCAGGTTAAAACGTCTCTTTTTTTCCCTTAAATAAATGTATTGTCTTCTTCTTCTCCAACTCCAAGTCTCCAATTGTTTCTTCTTCTCCAACTCCAATTGTCCAACAAAATATTATCTCTCTATACTCTCTTTCACAATTCTCTTGAATCCAATAAATTGTGTTATTCTTTCTCCATTCTCTTTCACGATTTATCATTATCGAATTTGAATTTCAATCTTTTATTATCATAATTTCCTTTCTCTGGAGATTTCAATTGGGATATTGATATCTTTTTCCCTCTATAAAATAAGGTATGTTTATATTCAAGATTTGTACTTTTTAATTTTGTTCTATTAAATTATAATTTTAATTCATTATTCTTTGTTTATTTTCATTTGTTTTATATTGCAGGAAACTCAATGCCTCAATTTCTTTGAGGAATCGTTAAAGAGTTGATCAATCTTTTGATTGTTGAATTGCTACTTATCAGGTGTATTCTTAACGTAATTATCTTTTTATTTACAATTTATTTGATTGGTTTTTGAATTATTATGTCAAGTAGAAAATACTTATCTAGTTATGAAAAACATAAGAAACAAAAGACGATAGAAAAACTAGTTAAATCTCAAAAGGGAGCTTTAGATAAATTTGTTACTAATAAGAATGAAAATGATAGAAATATTAGTGCTCAAAACGAAAATCATGCTGATGTGCAAAATGAAATCCCTATTGATATTCAAAGCGAAAATATTGTTGATGATCAAAATGTACCTATAGATATTGAAAATGAAACTCACGTCCATGAAGAACACAAAAATATTGTTAGAGATCAAAATAATATCATTGCTAATTATCAAAATACAAACTTTGCTAGTGAAGATAATGGAAGAAGTAGTTACGTAGAAAGCCAAATTGAGAGTTCTATCGATGAACTTGATCCGGGAAATTGGAAAAATATAGATACGAATTTTCAGAGCTTTTCTAGTAGAAAGGGGCCTGATGGGGGCTACTTTATATCTAAGCCAGGTTGGATTTCTCGAACGGATTCAGCTCGGACTAAGTGATCATTCCGATCAGAATATTTGTATCGTCGACCTAATGAAGTCTCTGACACTTCATGGGCCGTGCAATGTCTCCTACACGTCCTATGATCCTATTAGGGTTAGAAGTGCTACGCTATAAGTAGGAGATTTGTTATAGTACTAGTGGTTGGAATCTTAATTACTCTACTGATAATAAAGTACATTACTTTTACTCTCAATTGTTTAGTAATTTACTTCATCTATGTGGCTTGTTCTTTGAATTGCACCATCTAGAGTACTTTGACCAATCCCTTATCAGTGATCGATAATATTTATTGTTACTCCGTTTTATAAATATTATTGATTTGTTAGTTATCTTATTGATATTACCCTTATATACTAAATTCGGTAAAATCAGTTGGCGCCCACCGTGGGGCCCTGGTTAATTGCTCAAACGAAATATGGTCAATCCAAGGAAAAGCACTCGAACCGCCGGAAAAAATACGGTTTCACGAGCACCAACTATGGTGAATAATCAACACGAGAATTCTCCCAGAAATAGCGGTAACAATCAAGAGCCTTTGGATGGAAAACAAAGGTCAAATCGCGCTAGGACTCATGCTAGTCAAGGAGGGGTTAATATGTAGAACTCCGCGAGCCGACAGGTTCCTGATCCAAACCCTCCGATGCAACCTATCCCTCCGCCCCTCACCACTGAAGACGAACGGCTGAAACATATAGCTCAATTGATGAGCGCGTTGTGTGCTCAAATACTGCAAAAACCTACCCAAGATCCAATCGAGCCCGAAGTAGGTCCCATCCAACCTCCTCAAAGACCTAATGTCTACAGGAGGTGTTGGATGAAGATGAAGAAGTGAAGGGAGGTTTTGATGATTTTCAAAAAGTCATCAGCTAAGTAATGGAAACTTAGAGGGTCGGCGAGCATCCGATGAGTGCACCACATTTTGTGTGACAAATAGGTTGTCCGGTAGACTTGTAAAGTGATCGAGCTGTATATGTTTATCGTCTGATGATATCTGGTTTTGAAATTAGACAATATGGATCGCAGATTACTTTTTCTGATCTCCATACAGTCCCCAGCATTCTTGCTACCAGCCGGGCCCAATCACTTCCCCGAGTTGACGTCTAAGTTGAAATTTCTCATTGTAATATCCGAAATTTCAACCTAGAGCGGCCGGTCATCATCTTATCATTCGAAAGCTCGACCCAAAGTTACCATTCTTCAAGGAAGAAAGGAAGAAATTGGTACTCGAGGTCAAACTTCCTTTTAATGGATTGACCAGCTTTCCGCCCTCGGGGATACCCCTCGAAATCCGCAATGCTAACCCTGCCCAAAATACCCGAGCAAGGGTCAGTCACTTATTGGTATTCCAAGGGGAGATCCCATCTTCAGGGATCAGAGACCCATCGATCATCGAGGGACCCCTCTTTTCCGATTCCACCCATACCAAAGAAATGTCTATTTTGTTTGTAAGATCGAAAATACGTTCGAAGCCAAATCTCAAAGGTTTGAACAGGAAGGAGGAAGGATCCGAGCTTAGTCCTCGGATGAAACATTTTCACAGCGTAAAGTAAAAAATTTTCAACTATGTAAAAGCCCCTTATATACTAAGAGAAAGTTCAGATCGACGGTCATTATTCAACGAAGCCAACGGCCCAGATTAAGGCATTTATCACGGGTGACCGTTCCGATTCCCGAGGTTTAGGTACTGTTTGGTCAGATTTTCTTGGAACTTAGCTGAAAAAAGGGGAATATTATGACTTGGTCAGGTGTGTGGTGCAGAAACTTTCCGTTTATACTCTATGCTCGGAATTTCGATCACTCTTAGCTCGAGTATAAATTGTTTCTACAATAAGAATGTAAAGACTTACCGAACACACAACAACGTCGCTTAAAAGAAAAAGGTTTATTACTCCGACAAGAATAACAATACAATAAGGAAAAGGTTAAAAGTACAACATTTGATCGAGCAGAAAGCATAAAAGTTACACACGAAATCTCTACACTTTATTTCTCGAATAAGAGCTTGCGGAGTTCGACGTTACGGGCCTCGTACCCCGCGTCATAACCCTTTTTATAAGCCTCTTGCTCCCGCAGCTCGGCATTTTTCTTCTCCTGCTCGACAAGGGACTTCAGCCTATCCAATTCCTTGCTCAACTGCTCGTGAACCTGGCTCTCTCTCTGCTTCACAGCTTTCTCCGTATCGGAGGCCATTTTTAACTTGATGGCTCTGGTTTCTTCAAGAGACTTTGCCAGTGCAACCTTCTTTTCCTCCAACTCGAGGATAGTCATAGCACGCTGCTCGGCTTCTTGCTCGACCTGCAGCCCGAGGTTGAATAACTGTTGTCCAACCTTCAAGGGATAATAGTTGAAGTGTAAAAAAAAAAATAAAAAAAAATAAAATAAAGAGAGGAGACACTCACTTGGTTAAGTAGATCTGCACTTGATTGCACGATTTCCCGAGCACTTTTCCCCTTCAACCGTTCCTGCTCGACCAACTGGATACTGCCGAGAATCATCTCCCAACTGCTCGGGGCAGCTCCTGTAGCCGCTGCCTTACTTTTCACCTCTTCAAAGTAGGCAACAAGTGTGCGATCAACGCCGGTGACTGAACTCTCGACCTTGGGATTCTCACCCGACGGAGGAGTTTTCTTTTGATCGACGGAAGGATCATTTATTTTGACCTTTTTATTTGGAGGCTCGTTTATAACGCTCTTATTAGCCTCCAGAGCCAAAATACTTCCAGCCAAGGTCTTATTTTCCCCAGCCATTTGGATTAAGGCTGGGGTCGGAATCAGATCGTCCACGCACGCCCTTTTGTTAGGGGCAGGCTCGGAGCCACCAGATGTGACTTGCTTATCAGGGATAGCAACTGGCTTGCTCCCCTCGGAGATGTTTTTCGATCGGGAAGGGGAGTCCGCGATTTGTATAACCGGCCTTTTCTCGGAGCAAAGGGGCACGGAGTTAGGTGAAGAGTTGGCCTCAGTTTTGGCAAGATCACCCTTAGGAACCCCGGATTGTTTGGGCTCGGGATTCGAAGGGGAGTCGACCTTATTTTTGCCTCGGTCGGCCTCCGTGGAGGACTTAGAATCTCTGACCTTGGACTTGGGGGCTTTCTCCTTTTTGACCTTGAACATTTGCTTTGGGTCAAGCTTGGAATTCACCATTCCCTCCATGATCGATTTTGTTATTAGTGAAGGAGAGGGCTCGATTTATTTTATCGGTCTATGAGCTCCGACGTGCAAAGGAATTATGATTGCAATGATACAAATCTGAAATTTCCTCTTCTATTTATAAGAAAGAGAAATGTTGCCTATTGGGGACCCAACAGTCGCGAATTTCAAGTTTTCCCGTGCACATATACAAAGATCGATCGTTTCCCGTACACTTGATCGATGGTACTGTTGCGTTCCAAATACTAATACGCAAACTACGCAAGTATACGGTCGTTACAAGTAATAAAGTGATAAGAGAGTGTCGAACCCACGAGGACTTGTACGATTAATTACCAACTAATGTCTTGTTACTTCTACTTAGATTTGTAAGTTGAGTTTGGTGAAGTGGTGGTGGTTTTTGATATTAAAACTATGATAAAGGTGATTATGAAACTAACACTTGACTTAACAATAAGTAAAGGCTTCTAGGATTTTACGTCACCTAGTTCAATTCAAGATAAATGACTCAACAATTGACAACCACACTTATGTTTGTTGTTCAAGGTTCATAAAATTATTCATATGTATCTTCCGAATTGCGTACGAACCTATCAAAGTAGACTAATCCAATTTATGTCTAAGTGGATTAAAATCTAAATGATGCATTAATCACAAACCTTGTTAGAACATGAAATGACCTAGGTATATTCCTATCCTAAAATCAAATCACAATCTAGTTTTATAATCTAATCTTTAATCCACTATGTCTAGCAATTAAAGATCAATCCATTTCATCTTATGGTTGGCCTAACAACAAGATGACAAAAGCACAAACTAGATTAACAAACACATCCAAGCATAGCATCAAATATTAATTCATCCTCTAATCAAGAATCAAACATAAGATCAATAAAATCCAAGAAAAGAAGGATTAGCTACTCATAGCATTAAATAAATCATCCAATACATTAATCAAAGTTATAAATGTAAATGAACAAAGTATTAAGAGTTAGAGATAGCTTAGTGGTTGAAATCTTCAACAATTTCTCCCTCAA
Organism: Penstemon davidsonii; assembly: GCA_034814905.1. Classification (NCBI taxonomy): domain Eukaryota; kingdom Viridiplantae; phylum Streptophyta; class Magnoliopsida; order Lamiales; family Plantaginaceae; genus Penstemon; species Penstemon davidsonii. The sequence continues at coordinate 3,353 of JAYDYQ010000370.1, read as the reverse complement.
GCCTTTTTATCTTCATTGGAGAGTCCAAGTGAAGCTCTTCCCCAATGGAGGCTAGAGAATAAAGTGAAGTGGGAATTGTCTATGATTTCACCTTTAACCCTCTAACCTAGCAAAAACTACAAGCCCTAATGCCTAAGTTACCCTCCAAACAATGGCAACTAAGGCCAAAAAGTCCCCCAAGATGTCTAAAAATACAAGTGGGATCAAAGGGGGATTGTACAAAAAACCCCCTGCCTTTCCCGCATAAAATATCTGCTGGTAGCAGGGGACTCGCGGCCGCGAGGAACAGGCCGTAAGTTTCCTGCTCTGCCGCACTTCCTTCCGAGCAGCATATCTTTTGACTCCGAACTCCGAATGGGGATCCGTAAAATTCAGCATATTTGGATCATCCATGATAAATTTGTGCATGCTTGAGTGAGTAGCTATCTTCATTCTTGTAAAATTTACTTCGGGTTCTATTTCCTTTGAAGCTCAAGCTTGACTCGCGGGGTGGGTAGAATGACTCGCATCATTGATACGCAACTCCGAATCACTCTAAGATGTCAATACCTACAAACCACGGAGAAAACGATCAAAACACGAACAAAAACACAAAAACCGAACAAAGGCCAAACGAAGGGGCCAAAAGCACAAAAGACACGAAAACACGCGGAACAAACAGAAACTCGGATCAAAACAAGATGTTTTGGGCTTAAAGAGATAGGTAATAACGACGTTTTCACGGCGTTATCAACACCCCCAAACTTAAACACTTGCTCGTCCTCGAGCAAAGAAAACAAAGCAAGACCTAAACAAGCATGCTTGAGATCAAAACACCAAAGCTTAACACTTTCGAATTATTCTTAAAATAAGCTCCACGTGTGTGTGTGTTGGCTTTTGGCTAGATTCTATCTTAAGTGAATACTTCCCGATAGGTCAAAATCATCGGTTCTATTTGCATGGTCTTCTAATGTTTGACAAAGAATCTCTCCTAGCCGTAGATTGCAAACTTAATGTTCAAAGGTATTTCATTCTTAAAAAGGGTTTACTCCCCGAAACATAGGCCATTTATGCTCTTTTCACATTTAGATTCCAAGCTAAAGATTGGAGGGATTCTAAGTTACGCAAAAGAAGTCCTAGATCCTATTATCGCTAAAGTTCATTATCCACTTTAAATATAATCATAGCTATAGCCAATGTGCTCAAACTTTGTAGAGCATGTTGAAAGAATAAAAGGAATTTGAAAAATTTTGGCGGGTCGACCTAGCATGTATGCAAGTACTTGCGACCTCTCCCCCCAAACTTAAAATGTACAATGTCCCCATTGTGTGAATTGAGAAAAATGGGGGGAGGTCGACACGACAACCACACAAGCACATAGAGGAAAGACAAACAAAAACAAAAACAAAACAAAGAAAACAACAAGGTAAATGATCGAGCACAGCTCTATCCAATCCAAGCAAGCATGGATAATCAATACCAATCAAGTACGGACATATAGATATAGCATTGTAAGCACAAAATAAACCAAACGGAATGCAAAAATGTAAAGGTTACGCCCCTTTGTCGATCATGGAGTCTGTGCATCCCATGGTTAACTTCCGTCTCGAATCCTCAATCATGCTTGCCATTACTTCATTTTTTTTTTTTTTTTCGCGCACAATCATCACCTACAACTCAACACAAAAAAAAAACAAGAATCAAACGACACGACACGACAACAACAAAAACAACACAAAGGACAAAGAAAAGTAAAACAAAAGGCTTGGGTTGCCTCCCAAGAAGCGCTTGTTTATAGTCGGTAGCTCGACTTGAAACTTCTCTTTTCTTTTAGGGTGGCCAATAATCGAATAGGATCCCATCGGGATCAAGTATAAGCCCCGGCCTCTTTGCTTTTAAATTCGTCCCACGCTTTAATCTTTTCATTGTACGGTCTTTTGGGACGGATTTGAACCACATATCAAATCGAAAACTTTTATCTCCCGGTTCAAATCTCTTGTAATCTTTACCCATAATTATCCATGTTGCTTTGCTCGGGTGAAGATTTCTCAATACAACCGAATGTTCTTGTTGGTGTTGGAAGACTTCTTGCAATTTTGCATCATTGTTAGCCATGTATTTGGTGGTGTGCTCCATGAAATTAGTGAATGCATCTTCCAAAGATGGTTGTGCCTCTACCGGAGGTTGAGAATATTCATGATAGTTCGGTTTGATGAATGGGGTAGTCATCATCATATCCGGGTGTGGTCCACCTCTCCACTCATTGTTCCTTGGATAATACGGGTCATTTCCCCATCCGGTATTGTAGCTATTGTAAGTGGGACTCGGCTCATAATGATTACCCATGTATGAATTCTCATATTGCAAATAATTTGGACTCCTTTGGCAACCGGCGATTGTGCTCTCCCCCATGCAATGCATACAATAACAAAGTGATGTTCCCTCGGTTGACCTTGGATAGCAATCATTGTAGGCCATCGTACCTAGGAAGACAAATATCACAACGTAAATAACAAATCCAAGCTAAGATATACAAGAATATAAATCGGCAAATAATCGTTACAAATCCCCGGCAACGGCGCCAAAAACTTGTTGCGTTCCAAATACTAATATGCAAACTACGCAAGTATACGGTCGTTACAAGTAATAAAGTGATAAGAGAGTGTCGAACCCACGAGGACTTGTACGATTAATTACCAACTAATGTCTTGTTACTTCTACTTAGATTTGTAAGTTGAGTTTGGTGAAGTGGTGGTGGTTTTTGATATTAAAACTATGATAAAGGTGATTATGAAACTAACACTTGACTTAACAATAAGTAAAGGCTTCTAGGATTTTACGTCACCTAGTTCAATTCAAGATAAATGACTCAACAATTGACAACCACACTTATGTTTGTTGTTCAAGGTTCATAAAATTATTCATATGTATCTTCCGAATTGCGTACGAACCTATCAAAGTAGACTAATCCAATTTATGTCTAAGTGGATTAAAATCTAAATGATGCATTAATCACAAACCTTGTTAGAACATGAAATGACCTAGGTATATTCCTATCCTAAAATCAAATCACAATCTAGTTTTATAATCTAATCTTTAATCCACTATGTCTAGCAATTAAAGATCAATCCATTTCATCTTATGGTTGACCTAACAACAAGATGACAAAAGCACAAACTAGATTAACAAACACATCCAAGCATAGCATCAACTATTAATTCATCCTCTAATCAATAATCAAACATAAGATTAATAAAATCCAAGAAAAGAAGGATTAGCTACTCATAGCATTAAATAAATCATCCAATACATTAATCAAAGTTATAAATGTAAATGAACAAAGTATTAAGAGTTAGAGATAGCTTAGTGGTTGA
>JAYDYQ010000369.1:0-24994 GCA_034814905.1 Penstemon davidsonii | reverse complement strand
CTAGCAAAGAACAAATACTCTTGATCTTCTTCTGAATAGTTAGCTTGGTGATTTTTCTCCTTGAATCGACAGTCTTTTTCTAAGTGGACAAACTTTTTACAGTTTGAGCAGCGGGGTTTGCCTTTGTGATAACAATCCTTCTCCAAATGATTTGTCCTTTGACAAACACCACAAGGGGGATAATCAACTTGTTTGGCTTTCCCTTTGTTTTGAGAGTTTTCACCTTGACCTTAACCCTTCTTGTTATCACCCGATTCTAGATTATTCAGGTTGACATTTGATTGAAAGGCATTTTCTATTGATTCTCCACTATTTCTGCTCAATCTTTGTTCATGTGCTTGCAAAGATCCCATGAGTTCTACGAGGGTAAGTGTAGATAAATCCTTAGATTCTTCAATTGCTGCGACAACATGGTCGTATTTTTCTGTAAGGCTTATTAAGAATTTTTGAACAATTCTTTCTTCTTCAATAGTTTCTCCGTATGATCTCATTTGATTTACAAGATCAATAACTCTGGTGCTATATTGCATAACATTCTCAGAATGCATCATTTTGAGATTTTCCATCTCTCTCCTCAATCTTTGAAGCTTGATGGTTTTGATCTTAGAACACCCTTGGAATTCATTCTGCAAGATCTCCCACTCCTGTTTAGAAGAGGTGGCTCTCATTAACATTGGGAAGATGGCATCACTTACTACTTGTTGAAGGAAAAATAGTGCCTTAGCATCTTTTTGTTGTTCTTTTTTATCAACAGTAGTAGAGGTTCCTTCCGTTGGTGTTGTTAATCCATTTTCTACCAGATCCCATAGATAGGAATAATGTCTTCATTTTGATACTCCAAAAATCATAATTTTCACCGTCAAAGATAGGAAGAGCTTGTGATACTCCAGAATCGGCAAAAATATAATTTTCATACTATAGAATAGGCCAAGGTCCATTTTTCATACCAATCGAATGAAAATCATACCAAGCCAAACTTCCATCAGTTTTTAACCGAAGTGCCACGTGTCCATTAAGTTGACTTGAAACAGAAGTATGATTTTCATTCGATTGGTATGAAAAATGGACTTTGGCTCATTCTATGGTATGGAAATTAAATTTTTGCCTCACTTTCAATTTTAAGTTGTTTGTTCTTGATCAAACATTTTCATCTAAACAAATATTGCAATGTATATTAACCAAAGGGACATACGGCCTTTAGTAGGTATTATATTTTACGTGTAGGTCTCACATTAGATTGAGTTTTGATCAATGAAATCGATCAACATTTCTAGCTAGCAAATGAGTGTACTGGGAAAAAAAATTATTAGGACTCGTCGAAGTTGATTCTAGCAAAGACCATTCAATGTTTAAGTTGAATCATACTAAAAGTATAACACACGAGTAGTTGAATAATTTGAAATGCATATTTGATACCATTATAGGAGGTGAAATACCTGATTTCAAATTGGGTCGGTTTGTAATCCAAGTCAAATTATCCTTAACTTTTTTACCCAAAAAAAAGGTAGAAAAATATTTCTTAATCAAATAACTTTACTTGTTGAGACTGGACTACAAATGTTTGAGTGGTTAGTGAAAAAAATTGAATGAATATATATCTATGTCTATTTAAATAAAATGTAATGGGCAAAAATTCATATTTCATACTATAGAACATGACAATTTTTATTTTTCATACCACACGTGCCTCGCACGTGAGATTTTTTCCCGCTCAAGGTGACTTAACAGACCACGTGGCAATTCCGTTAAAAACTTGACGGAAGTATGATTTTTGAAATGTCCGTTTATTCTACAGTATGATTTTCGTTCCATTGGTATGACAAATGGACTTTGGCCTATTCTATGGTATGAAAATTGAATATTTGCCCTCCAGAATTTGACATTGGTGAAGTATTGTGATAAGCCCCCTTTCTAGATCGAAGGTGCTCTGATACCACTTGTTGGATATTTTGTGAGATTAGTGAACAAGATCAACAAGGAAATACTTGGATTATGTTTCTCCTTTTCTTTTACTCATGTTGAAGACTTGATGAATTACATGTACAAACTCTACACCTATTTATACTAGTCTAGGTATATGAAGTACATGTATCAAATTAAATGAAGTTCATGAAAACTAGGTAGTCAAAGCATGCATCTAAGTATTCATGTACTTAATTATTCATGCATCTACTTATTCATGTATCCTATCATACATTGTAACTAGTAGTTCATGTATGTGGATATTCATTCATTCAGGGGAATACATTAACTTTAAACATAAACGATAAATCAAAAGTTTTAAAGCGGAAGCGGTTTAAAATAAAACAAGAACAATTTAAATTACTATGTTTTTTTTTTTACGAAAAAGTAAAATCAATTTTCATAGTAGAGGTTTAAAGCGAAAACATTTAATTATAAGATATCAAAAAATTTGAACAAAATCAACCGAGAGAGATAAATAAGTAATTTATGAAAATCTTGTATCTTTTGCGAAAATATAAATCAATTTTATCGATTCAAATTTTCTAAGCAAGGTTTTAAACAAAATCGAGAAAAAACCTAAATCGACAGCACAATATAATTACTCTCCCAATTACTTGGGTGGGACCGCAACCACGATGACCTAACTGCAACCCGACTATTATTTTCCAGAACACCTGAAACTGAAAAGAATGAAACATAGAACGCATAAGTTGATCGTCCAACTTAGTGAGGCTGTGTGCGAAATTTGCATTGCAATGCGTGTATGCAACATATTATATAACGTGAACAAGTTATCAAGCAAATTAAGCATATATTCAAGACGGAAGAAACACGGAATTCACATAACCAATAATTTGTTGATGCCGTCCTCCACTTACCCTCCATCCTCAGTCTGATGTCCATCCAAACACACCAAGTAAGGAGCGACCTGACTATCTAATATGCATCGACATGTCTTTGCCTAAGTTCGTCCTTACTCCCCAAGTGTTCCTCCCCACTTGGATTGTAAGGCCAGGCCTATGGGTAACCGTGACAATCCCGCCGGCCCTTGCCGTCCAGGTTGGCATCGGGTCCATATACCAATCAAAAGGGGCCCACACAAAATCGGAAAAAAACGGAAACACAAAATCGGAAACAGACGGAAACATAACATATCAAACATATTTAACATATTATCAACATTTAATAACTTATCAAATGAAATTTTGGGTATCATGATAATTTCGTAAAATATATTCGCAACTAGTAGATTCGGATGTAGCATGTATTGGATTATCATGTTGATATACTAAGGATTTCATGCGAGTAATGTCGACGTAATAAGTCCAATCTCTTTGTAACAACATGCAATAGAAATTATAATATAACACATGCTTTGATTATTAAGAGCATAAGTAAATGTTTGACTCGATCTGCTAGCACATCGGACCGACATACAAATTCAACACACAACGCTCACCTTTGTCTCTTAGTATAGCGACCAAAATCCACAAATGAAGCGTATCCGAAACCTGAGCAAGTACGTATACGACTTAGAATTTATCTAACAACCTTAATTAAACATAACTAATGAAAATCCTACACAATGATTTCTTAAACTAACACATCGCACACAAGAACTTAGAACTTACGGCTTTAACTCCAATTAAAGAAATAATTTTTTAAGCTTTAAGATTTTTCAAAACTCGAAATACTTATTACATAAAACAGAGCCAAAACAACAAATTTTTCCCTTCATTTTTCAGATTTACAAAACATCCCCTAAACTTTTAAAAACATCCATTTTTGCGAAAATTTGGAACAAACTTTAAATCAAAGGATTTTTAACTAAACCCATATCGAAAATCAAATAAAAACAGAGTATTAAGTATCTTGTTCCTTCAAAAATGAAAGCTTTAAAAATCCCACAAGTTTAAAACTTTTCAAAAAATACCCTCATAGTTTTGATAACTTTAGAAAATCAACTTTCTTGAAAAATAATTCAAGATCCAACCATCTAAGCAATATTTAAAAATAATTAAGCATAATTTCAATATAAAACTGGGATTAAAAATAAGTTTTAATAACTTTTCACAAACTAACTATGAGAAACAAAAAGTTCTTTAAATATAAATTTTCTTCGAAATTTTTTACAAATTTTCAATTTTAAAACACAAGTGACCTAAGCACTACTTCAAATCAATTAATCAAAAGTTTATAAAAGTGACTATGTAAAAACAGCGACAAAACAACACCTTTTCCCCCTTATTTTCAGAATTACAAAAATATCCCCAAAAGTTTCAAAAACTCCCTTTTTGCAAATAAACTCGGAGCAACTTTAAAACTAATAATTTTTAAGTAAACTCAAACAAAATATCAAACAAAACAGAGATTTTTAGTCCATTTTTACTCCCAAAAAAAAAATCTCGCAGCCCTAACCCTTCAACTTTTAAAACCTTTCAAAAATACCCCCCAAAGTTTCGAAAATTAAAACCAATAACTTTCTTACAAAAATAAATCAAGATCCAAACATATAAGCAATATCTAAACAAAACCACATCAAAGTCATTAAATATCTAATATTAAATATAAACTCAACAACTTATCACAAAAGCTACAAGGATAAATTAAACTTCTTCAATATATACTTTAAAGAGAAGAAAGTAAAATCACAAAGATTAAAGAACACAAGCATAGGCAAATATTTACCCGAAGAAACGAAGGGGATGAAGATCTCTTCATTTCCAGACCTCCAAAGGTACTGGTGGCGGCTCCGGTGGCAGTGGTGGTGGCTCCGGTGGTGGTTCATAACAAAAGCCCTCAAATCCTTACTTTTCACCAACTTCTAACGACTGCCGATTCACTCTGGAAGATCCAAACGACGATCCTAACGGTCAATATGTAGCCCCATGTGTGTAGGACCTTCACGCAAAATTTGGGCATGATCCAACGGTGGACGAAGACGGAATGGTCGAAAAACCGAGGCTGTAGCCCCATGTGTGTAGGACCTTCACGCAAAATTTGGGCATGATCCAACGGTGGACGAAGACGGAATGGTCGAAAAACCGAGGCTGTGCTGAGTATATCCGAAAATTCTCTTTCTAAATGTGTTGTCTCTTTCCCCCCTCTCTTCTTAACTATATCTAATTATTTTTAAGTTGTAAAGAAGATAAAGTGGGTTTGAGGGAGATATTTAATGGCCTATGAAATCTGATTTTTTAGTGTATAGATACATACATATACACACAATATGGGGAAGAGGTGATTATAATTACTCACCAATTCCACCAATGCATGTCTTTCTTGGATGGTGGAGTTTACTCCACCCAAGGGCATGCCTTAGCAGCCCTTAGACTGTCCTAGGAGAGCAAATTATTTCATTTTAGCAGCCTACAAGATTCTCTAAAATTTTGAAAACTTACATTTTAGTCCTTGAAATAAAAATTTTGTGCATCCAAGCCCGAAAATTTTCAAAATTGTCCTAATCTTATTTTAAAGTAACTTTTATATTTTGAATTATTTCAAAGTTCAAAAGATCACAAGATTTAATTAAATTGTATATTTTAGTTCAAATTAATGCTTAACTTCAAAAATAAAACGTGGCACATGAAATTGGGTTAAAAATCCAATCAAAAGGGTCCGAAATTTTTGGGGCGTTACACTTTTATAGGATTCTTCGGCTATTAAAGAAATGCACAAAAGTGAAATTAGTTGTATTATATATAATGTTTTGTTTTGAATAATATATATAATAAAATATTATTAATTTATTAATAGTATATATAAATAATTTAATAAATACGTGAATAAGATTTTATTTTCATATTTATAGTAAAAAATATTTAATAGTAGTGTATTTAAGTAAGGAATAAATTTATGATTTTATAATTTCAATTTTATATAATGAATATCTGAAATACTATTTTTAAATTTTGTAAATAAACTTAATAATTATCCTAGTTAAACGTTCATGAATTTTTTTATTTTATTCTTGCACTTTAATTTTTTAAAAATTACTTATGAATTTTGAATATTTTTGCATTTTTAAAATGGTTTTTTTATTGATACTCAAGTTTGTTTTATCTTATGGTTAACCATAATTTATTCAATTTTCCTTATACTTTAATTTTAGAAAGAGAATGAAAATGTTTGAAATTATTAATAATTTTAAAGTTTAATATTTACACCAAAAACAAAACACATGATTGCATTGAATCCCTCTCCATGCAACAAACATAACTATGCCGGTAAAATGTATAATTGTCCCTGAAAAATAGCCACAATAACCCAAGGACGAAATTGAATGACCACTAATAGTCGGGTGCTTACATCAGAAAAAACTAATAGCGGACTAACGAATGTAAGGTTTTGCAAACATCGAGGGAGGTCGAAGTAATTATAATTCTCCGGGAAAATTGGCGTTAATTACGCTCAACCTCATGGTAGATCCCTGTAATTAACCTATAAATCTAACAATGGATGTTGGTCACAAGTGGTCAGATGAGGTCTAGAAAGGGGGGGGGGGGGGGGGGATTGGGTGAATAGACCTTTGTACCTTTAAAAATTTTCTCTAATTTTGTATAAGTAGAGTAAGCTTATCGATCGTATGAGACTACTCAGTCGATTTAGCAGTTAGCTTATTTAGCGTAAGTTAGACCACTCGTCTGATTTGCTTATCTTTTCAGACAACTTCAAAGTTTCAAACTTGTATGCAGCGGATATGAAGGTGAAAGTTTTTTAAACATGTTTAACTTGAAAGGTTTTACCCTAGTTTTATAAATTCCTCTTTTGAAAGCCTTGTCTTTTAAAAACGTTTACTTATCTTATGAAAGTTGTGCAATGCAAATGCATCTAAGTTAGGTAAGTAACACATGAATTTTTATAGTGGTTCCGAAAGCAGAATACTCATTAATCCACTCTTCTAAATCACGAAGATTTAGGATCTTCTAGAACACTTAGTAACAAGTACAACTCTACTTGTGTTTTTACAACAAATGACCAAGCAACAAGTTCACAATAGGAAATCACAAAGAAAACCTATTCTACGAAGTAATATCACTCACAAATATGGATATCTACTTCTCACAACACTCAGTTGAACAAAAATCACTCAGATTTATATGTAAGAATTGTTTCTTCAACTTCGCTTTGTCAACAAATGACTTAGTAGATGGTGATTTGTTCTTGAGTTTGAGACTTAGAAATATTTGCTAGATTAATTCTCTCAGTTGTTGAGTTGTATTGTCTCTAACTCTTGAATGTAGATCTATTTATACTCGGCAATTAGAATTCTGCCCGTTGAAGTGAGACAGATTTCAGATCTTCCTCAAGTTCCGGTCATAACCTTAAACGACTCCCTGCAACTATTCACAGTACAGTTTGATGTACGGGTCTATCAGTCGCATTAAATGCACCATGCTGATACGAGGTTTTTGAAATAACTCCTCCAATCATTTGCCATAAATACCCTTCTCGGACATCATTTATTATATCAAGTGCATTTATTACCATTGGAATGACTTGTGATATCTTTCCACTATGTTGATCGAATCCACTCTGCTGATTCAAACTGAACTTATCTGATTTGACTCTGCTGAAATCCCCCAATCTGATTCTGTATTCAGCTTGAGATCACTTGTCTTCCTAACCGAAATTCAATCTTCTGATTTTACTTGTCTTCTCGATTGAACTTGTCAAATGTTTGCAAATCTTCCATTACTTAGCTAATGACTTTTGAAAATCATCAAAATCTCCCTTAACTTCTTCATCTTCATCCAACAATTTTCCCCTTTTTGATGATGATAAAACTTCAGCTAAGTACCCACCTATCTTCAGTTAAGTCTTCACACAAAATTTCTGAGATAAAAATTTAGTTGGATAAAACTTGTAATCTTATTTTATTGATATTTAATATTACAAATACATCAGATTACAATTAAATTAGAAAATTACAAAAGATGTAAGATAAAAGTAGAGTCTTCATTTTCCTCGTCTTCTTCTACTTCTTCTTTATCTTCTTCATTAGAGATTTCTAGTGTTAATTTCTTGGCTTTATCAACAACCTCAATTTTAGCAGCTAGTTCCTCTATCCTTTTAGTCTTTCGGAATGGATCAAGCTATTCTTCAGCAAAATCCTTAGAAACAGCAATTTCCTTGTCCTCTTTTTCCGCATCCTTGGGTTCTTCTTCTAACTTATCAACTTCCTTACCATCATCAGCAACCTTTACTTCAGTAGCCATAGCTTTTTCAGTTGCTTTCACTTCCTCATTTTCAACAGATAACTCTTTTGTCATCATCAGCAGGGTTGAGTTCTTCAACTGGTGCAGGTGGACTGTTCAAGGCTTCACAAAGCTTCCTGATGTTTTGATCCATAGCAGATAACAACTTACCATGCTGAAGAGATTTAGCAGTGAGTTCCTCTCCATGTCTGTGAATGAAATCCAAGTTCTGATTAATAGTGACTTCTTCACCTAATCGAGTTATCCCTTCTAACTGTTGATTTACTCCAGCACAAAATTCTTCACACATGGCTTCAGTTTTATGTTGCTCTGCTTCCATAGATTCAGCAACAAGTCATGAGATATCTGCTCAGCCATGCTGATTTGTCTTAACACCATCAGCAAACTAAGCAACATCAGACTTCACCATGCTGATTTCTTCTTTGATCTGATCCAATTCTACCCTCGACATTAGTCTTGTGTTGTCAGTTAGGTCAGCAGATTTTTCCGTATTATGAACAAGTCTTGAGGTAATCTCCTCAAATCTCTGCAGGTACAACTTGTTTCTTTCTTCTATCTCCTTCATCTCATTCGGAGTGCTTTCACTGGCTTGATAAGTGTCTTGCATTTTCTTGACAGTTTCTTCCATATAATTCTTCATCAACTCCCAATCAGCAAACTGAATATTTGCTTGTTCATTTGATGTAGGAGTGGCACCTTTTTCTTTTTCTTTAGGAGTGGCTTTATGTTTCAACTCAATAGCCAACTTCTCCTTGATTTTCGGTAACTCATCGAATGGAATAGAAGCATCAGTGAGAGTGATCTCCTGAGATGAGTCATTTTCATGTTTCTGTAGATCAGTTTTTTCAAATGTAATATGCATAAGATTAATACCATCAGCAGATACAATAGTTTTACAATAAGTAAATAACGTAGGAACAAAAGGTGATGTTGTCTGTTGTAGGTAATATGATTCTTGATATATTTTGATCTCAAAACCGAAGGCAATATGTTGTAGATTTGGCAGAAGTGGCAGATTACTCGAACTTCCTTGACCATATCTTGATCTCTCCAGCCACTTGTCCAAAGTTACGCAAATTTCTAACTTTACAGCTCTATCCCCCAAATCATCAGTTTTCCTTGGCTTCTTTGGATAGTCTGCTTTAGTGATGTAGATTCTTCCTTGACCACAAGTTTGATGTACTCGTGTACTCTGTCGTGGAAGAAATCTGAATCCATAGCTTGCTTGATGGAATTGGTCTGTAACCAGTTCAGAATCCATCTTTCCTCATCAACAAACTTTTTTCAGGTATTTACCTCATCCTTGGACATGTACAATATGTACTCACTCCATCTATTATATCTAATCTTTTCTGCGAGGAAAGTACTTCTTGATTGCAGCAGTGTGTTATACCTCTCCAGTTCAGATTCAAACTTGGTGAAGACAGCAGGGTCACTTTTGACTATCTCCAGCGCATGTTTGATCTCTTTTCTTTTTCTTTTTAGCAGCTTAGGACGAGGCATCACAAATGCATCTTCTCTGGATTCTCCAATCACTATTCCACCACTTCTTCTTGGGCCATGAGCATCTTCTTTACTTGCCTTAAGGGCCTTAGCTAAATCTTCAGCTTCCTTAGCAGCTAGCTCTGCTTGAGTCATCTCTTTAGCAACAACTTCGGATTTATTGGCCTCAAGAGTAGCTTTAAGTTCTGCTTCTTCTTTGTTTTTCTGCTCAGCCTCTTCTGTTTTCTCCTTGGAGTAGGACACTTTAGCCTTGCTAGACCTTTTCCTCTTGGCAGCAGCTAACTTCTTGACTTCTTCTGCAGTATGGTTAGCAGACTCAGTCAATTGAGGTTTAGATACCTCTTCTGTTCCGACAGCTGCAGATCCCTTTGCTGATTCTACTGGTCTCTCAGCAGAAGGGGGATCTTTTCTCACTACATCAGAAAACGTGACATGTTGTCCAGCCAACATCAATCGTTTTCTGGCAGTTGCCTTAGTATGAACAAGGGTTGTTGCAGTAGTAGGAATCTTCAAGGCACTTCTGATCTTTGCAGCAACATTCTCTTTTGGAAGCTTTTCTGATTCAGTTCTCTCAGGGGAGTTGTCAATAAGCATCTCATCAATCTCCTTAGCAACCTTGGAGATTACTTCATCAGTATTAGTGATGTCAACTGTTCTGGCTTGAACAATGGGGTTAACTACCGTTTGAACAGCAGGCTCAACAGCCTTGTCATCACTTTTAACTTTCTTAGCCTTTCTTCAGCAGATTTTCTTTTCTTCTGCTTTTTCTCTGGTGAGGCTTCAACACTGACCTCAGCCTTCACAGGCTCATAAATTTGAACTCCTTAGCCTAATGAATCACTTTGCCAACTCCCAATGAGCAGTTCAGAGCCATGAGCAGATGGCTCAATAAGATGACATGTACAGTCTTCTTAGCAGCAAGACACATGAACAACCCAGTTGATTTTCAGGCCGTAGTAGACTCCAATCATAGAATGAAGTCTCCTCTTGGGCAAGCCATCCAATGCACTCGTGGTGCATTCTAGAATTTTGGCAATCAAGTCTGCCATTCTTTGAAATTCTTCCAACAGCTGAGTCTTTTTGGATGACCCAGTCAACTTTTCTCCCTTCTTGGTAGCAATTTTCCGAATCTCCTCTTCTTTGGGTCTCCCCAAAGTAGTCATGTCTCCTCCTTCATTAGTCAATCCATAGACTTCACTCAGAACGGTAGAAGATATGCAGATTTTCATTCCAGCAATAGTTGATGTCATTGTAAACTTTTCCATGTCCAGCTTGACATTTTTGTAAAACTCAGCAACATCTTCATTGAAAACAATGGTCTCATGTTCTTCGAAGACATTTATCGGAGTAGTAGATTTAAATTTCCATTAGTTCTTTAATCAGCTTAGTACCAGTAGCGTGGTACAAATCATAATTCAAGAATCTTCCTTCTAGACCGGCCATTGTTTTCTGTTAAAGATTGAAAAGAGAGTGTAGAGATCTCACAACGATACTTAGAGAGTTAGTATTTCTTGCAAGAGTGAATATTTGAGGTGCATAAATGTACTCGTCTAATCAGATCTGGATATATAAGGTTAGAGGATTTTCAGTTTTCGTGATATCCGCTAACCGTTAGATTAAATCGCGTACATTATCATCGTGTAAGCGACATTTACAGATTTGAAATATTAATTAATTATGTCAAACTAGGGGGGAAACTGAAACGTCCCTAGTACATTACTTATAAAAGCATGTTTATAGATATAACGTTTTTAGAACAACACTCTTATAAATAAAAGATAAGTCAAGTTTACTTATCTGACAGATGACATATCTGAAAATAGAGTATCATTAGAGAAAGCCAATAGCTAGTGATCTTCCTTTGTTGTTTGTCAATCCAGCAAGATAATCTTCATGTCTTAAAGAATAGAGAATAAGTCTTCTAATAATATAATTTCAACTAATTGTCATTGAATCTTTAATCAGGAGTACCGCTAGTCTTACACGTTCCCCCTGAATTCAAGAATCTATCAGTCGACTAGTATGTTGAAAGTTAGTCTTGAAGATTACTCAGCTGTTGATTTCCAGTAAGCTGAAGAACCATAGTCTTCTGATTGATTCCCCCTCAGCTTATGAATCCAAATTCAACAAGCCTAATTCCACTCTTAGAGTAGAAAATCTAGCATCACCCAATGATTTAGTAAAAATGTCAGCTATCTGATTGTCAGTATGAACATACTCAATTATGACATTTCCTTTTTTAACATGGTCTCTTATGAAATGATGTTTGATCTCAATATGCTTAGTCCTTGAATGACTTGTAGTATTCTGGGTAAGTGAAATTGCATTTGTATTGTCACAACAGATATGATTCCACTGAATTTGATATTGTTATCTTCTAGTTGATGCTTCAACCAAAGTATATGTGCACAACATGCTCCAGCAGCAATGTATTCAGCTTCAGCAGTAGAAATGGATACTAAAGTCTGTTTCTTACTCATCCATGACAAGTTCCAGTAATACTCTTCTTTCAATTTTACAGCCAGCAAGGTCAAAATCAGAATATCCGATGAGTTCAAATTCTGATTCTCTTGGATATCACAATCCCAATTCTTGAGTGCCTTTAAGATACTTCATTATCCTTTTGGCAGCTAAGAGATGAGATTCCTTAGGATTTGATTGAATTCTCGCACAAACCCCAACAGAGTACATAATATCACGTCTGCTAACAGTAAGGTATAACAATGACACAATTATGCCTCTATATTTGGTGATGTCAATTGATTTTCCATCTTCATCATTGTCAAGGCAAATTACAGTAGACATTGGAATAGCAACAAATAAGTTAGTTTCCATACCAAATTTCTTGAACAAATCTCTTATGTACTTTGCTTGATTAATAAATATGCTATCAAGCAACTGTTTGATTTGTAATCCAAGAAAGTAAGTGAGTTCTCCCATCATGCTCATTTCAAATTTATTTTGCATCAGCTTAGAGAACTTTTCACACATCTATTTATTAGTTGATCCAAAGATAATATCGTACACATAAATCTGAACTAACAATATATGATTATCCTATTCAATAGTGAACAAGGTCTTGTCTACTTTACCTTTACGAAATCCTTTAATTAAAAGAAAATCAGATAAGGTATCATACTATGCTCTTGGTGCTTGTTTTAAACCATATAGAGCTTTCTTCAGACGATATACTTTGTCTCCTTCTTGATATGCTTCAAATCTATAAGGTTTCTCAACATACGCTTCTTCTTGCAATTCTCCATTGAGAGAAGCAGACTTCACATCCATCTGATAGACAGTGAAGTTCTTGTGAGCAGCATAGGCGAGGAATAGTCTGATTGCTTCAAGCCTAGCCACTGGTGAAAATATATCATCAAAATCTATGCCTTATTTGCTGTCTCCAAATGTGACTTTTGGACCGTCTAGGGCAACAACTTCAGTCAGCTCAAGTATATCACCACACATGTGTCTTGAACATCCAATGTCCAAATACCATATATTTTCTACTTTACTTCTACTCCTACTCCTAACCTACAAAATAAAATAAAATGTTTTTAGGTACCCCTTCTTGAGAGGGTCCTGGAGGATTAGTATCACCTTTGACAACCCAAGATTTGGTGAGGCTTCTTAGGCTCAGTAGACTTTGGTGGTGCCTTCGTGACTTTTGGTGCATCATAATGTTCAACAGATGTATCATGATAATGATTATTATGATGTGAATAGTGCTCATAAGTAGGATAAGGTGCATGATATGCAGAATAAGCATGCATTGGATGATGTGCAGGGTATGCAGCAGCATAGTAAGGAGGATAATGAGGTGCATGATAATATGATGAATAAGTAGGTTGCACATAATATTACTCATTTCCATACCAAGCATTTTCATCCTTATAGGTTCTTTGCTTATTGGGATTCTTTCTTACTTGCTCATTCACATACTTTTAAACTTGTCACTAATCTTTTTTTCTTTGCCCTTATCAGCAGATTTCTTAGGACTATTCTGCTGTTTAGCTTTACTAGTCTGTTTATCCTTTTTAGGCTCTTTACTCTTGGTTGCCTTTTGAGACTTCTTCTCTTTAGTCTCCTTTTCTAGTGAATTAGGTTTAGCATTCTGAACTAACAGGATTACCTTATTATTGCTAGAAGATGTAAACTGTTCAGAATAGTCGTAGTCTAAACCTGTCTTATCATAGGGTAGTTTCTGATTACTATACAGGTTATCAATCTTTTCAGAAGACTTAGCATGGGATGCAATAATCTTTTCAAGTTCCATGATTTTTCCCTTATGAACTTCACATTCTACTTTCAAATATTCATTCTCAGGCTCAAGCTGTTTATATTCAACTGATTCTTGTGGTTTTTCAACCTTAAGTTTCAGTGAAGTATTTTGCTCTTTCAGCACAGTCATCTCTTCCTTAAGCTTTGCAAAAGCAGCAACAACACTTGTGTTGTTAACCTTCATTTGTTCAAATGAACTAAATAGCGCATTTTCTTGTTCAGTGAGAGTTACTTCATTATTAGAATCATCTGATTCTTTGGCCATGAGACAGAGCAATGCATGTGTCTCTTTTTCAGCAGAGACAGAGCAATGCATGTATCTCTTTTTCAGCAGAGTCATCTTCAGATGTCTCCGAGTCTGAATCAGACGAGTAGATGGCATCTATCTTTTCAGCTTCAGCCAACAATACTTTGCTCTTATTGTGTCTCCTCTCTTTTCTCACTTTCTTTTCTTCCTCCGTGTACTTCTCAACTTTTGGATATGGGCAGTCCTTGATGAAGTGTCACAATTTCCTGCAGTTATCACACATTAGTTTGGATTTATAATTATCCTTACTATCATGAAAAGTAGGGTTAGAAGTTGAGGCATTGTTGTATTTGTTCTTCATTTTTCTTTTGTAGAACTTCTTGAATCCGTTCAACAACAACGCTACATCGACAGCAGTATACTCTTTCTCGTTCAGCAGCATGGTCTCATCAAATGAGTCAATTTCTTTTGATCTCCCTGCTGATTTCATTTGTCTATTTATGGCAACGAGGGCAGCAGTAGGGCTAGAACTAGACGACTAGTCTATCCCCATCCTTGGCAATTTATACTCATATGCCTTGAGTACTGAGAATAGCTCGGTAAGAGATATCTTTTCCAAATATCTGGATTCTTCCATAGTTGTGACTTTCATGTTGAACTTCGGAGGCCGCACTTTGAGAACCATTACAGTGGTCTCTTTATCCGTGAAAGTCTTTCCCAATTTTAGAACTTCGTTGAGGGTTCTTGTAAACTTTGTATACATTTGGTCAATGGTTTTTCCGGACTTCAACTTGAAGTTTTCTAGCTTTTCATCTCTTTTGCAGTTTTGCAATGTTTGACTTTGTCAAACCTTTCATTGTCGAGGCCTCTGGTCATGATGAATCTAGCAACTTTATCAAGGTTGTTCAACTTGATTTCTTCTGGAGTTATCTCTTCAGGCTCCTTGTCTATTGTCTACTCTTCGTCGTTGACTTAGATTGTTTTGGTGATTTTGAAAGGACCTCTTGTAATGCACGTGTACATATTCTCATTATAAGCAGCAATAAAATTTCCATGCGTATTTTCTAGTCCTCAAAACTCGTACCGCCAATGTGAGGAACATGGCTGATACAATCCCATTTCAAAAAGTTTTGATTTTAAAAAATGCTTCTTTTCTAAACCGTTTGAAAAAACAGACCTCGGATCAAGCTCATTGACCAGGCGGATGATCCAAATGAACCACCCGCTCTGATACCAATTGTTGGTCCCAAGTTGTCAGACGAGGTCTAGAAGAGGGGTGTGGTTGAATAGACCCATGTACCTTTAAAAAATTCTCTAACTTTGTATAAGCAGAGTAAGCTTATCGTTCGTATGAGACTACTCAGCTGATTTAGCAATTAGCTTATTCAGCGTAAGTTAGACCACTCGTCTGATTTGCTTATCTTTTCAGACAACTTCAGAGTTTCAAACTTGCATGCAGGACATATGAAGGTGAAAGTTTTTCAAACAAGTTTAACTTAAAAGGTTTTACCCCTGTTTTATAAATTCCTCTTTTGAAAGCCTTGTCTTTTAAAAACGTTTACTTATCTTATGAAAGTTATGCAATGCCAATGCATCTAAGTAAGGTAAGTAACACAAGAAATTTTATAGTAGTTCCGAAGGCAGATGCCCCTTAATCCACTCTTCTAAATTACGAAGATTTAGGCTCTACTAGAACACTTATTAACTAGTACAACTCTACTTGTGTAAAAAACTCTACTTGTGTTTTTACAACAAATGACCAAGCAACAAGTTCACAATAGGAAATCAAAAAGAAAACCTATTCTACGAAGAAATATCACTCACAAAGATGGATATCTACTTCTCACAACACTCAGTTGAACAAAATTCACTCAGATTTATATGTAAGAATTGTTTCTTCAACTTCGCTTTGTCAACATATGACTTAGCTGAAGGTGGTCTGTTCTTGAGTTTGAGACTTATAAAGATTTGCTCGATTAATTCTCTCAGTTGTTGTGTTGTAGTGTCTCTAACTCTTGAATGTAGATCCATTTATACTCGGCAATTCGAATTCTGTCCGTTGAAGTTAGACATATTTTAGATCTTCCTCAAGTTCCAGTCATAACCTTAAATCGCTCCCTGCAACTATTCACTGTAGAGTCTGATGTACGGAACTGTCAGTCGCATTAAATGCACCATGCTGATACGAGGTTTTTGAAATAACTCCTCCAATCATGTGCCATAAATACTCTTCTCGGACAACGTTTATTACACCAAGTGCATTTATTAACCTTGGAATGACTTCTAATCTCTTTTCACTCTACTGATTGAATCCACTCTGCTGATTCAAATCGAACTTATCTGATTTGACTCTACTGAAATCCACCAGTCTGATTCCGCATTCAGCTTGAAATCACTTGTCTTCCTTATCGAAATTCAATCTTCTAATTTTACTTGTTTTCTCGATTGAACTTTTCAAAGGTTTGCTAAGCTTCATTTACTTAGCTGATGACTTTTGGAAATCATCAAAACCTCCCTTAACTTTTTCATCTTCATCCAACAATGGAATACTTACAAATATGATGTAGTATGGCATATCTTGATGATTGGAAAGAGTTTTAATTATATCAAGAATTTACAGGGTTTAGTTGGTGGTCATATTTTCAATTTAATGGAAAGATTGCATACAAATACGTTTTTTTGCACAAAGCTAATAACTTTTTTTTCTTTAAAAATATTAGAAACATGTACAATAATATTTACATTATACGTGATTATGTATCAAAGTTTTACTGTTTCCATCATAATCTTCGAACTTTTTTAGTTTTTAAATTAGTGGAAGTGAAAATAAGGTGTAATTATTTCGAAACTTTTTGTTGCCTACAAACCCTCTTATTGTTCTCAATTCGACAATTTCTTCATAATTTTTCTTTGTGTTTCTGAAACATATTCGAAGAGTGTTCAATTTATATTTATCTGACTAAATCATACACTAGCTAGAAATAGAAATTTGACCTATATATGTAAAATAATATTCCGTGTTGAAAAGGTTAGTTTTCTTTCTCCATTATTTTAGTAGTTAATTAATTCAAATAATTAAAATTTTGTTTCAGTATTTATTTATATTCTAATTAAATTTCTAAAATGTAAATTTATTTAAGCAGATTCTAAATTCTTCCATATATATATTATTGAAATTTAGTAATTCAGGTTGGCACTTATTATAAAAGTTAAATGTGTTAATGTTCACTAAATTTAAAAACAATTTACATTCAAAACTCTACCATGTTGATAATTTTTTGACATAGAATTATTAAGTATTTACTAATAGAAAGAAATATTATGATAATCATTTAATAGTATACTTAATTTATTAACGCAATATCAATATTACAAAATTTTATCACTGACTCTCTTTATAATATATTATTCTCGGTATAAATAATGCTTAAATTTATAATTATCATGTACACAAGTATTGATTCCAAAACATCATTAATATTTTCTTTATATTCTCTTTACTTATATGGCCGAAACCATGAACCATCGGTTAAATTTCCTTGCCTATGTAACAATAATTTCGTTTCTTGCAATGTCAATGGGCCTTGAGATTGAAACCAATAATAAAACCACTGGATTTACCCTCGATTTGATTCACATAGACTCGCCCCAATCTCCTTTCTACGATCCTACCTTATCGTCATCGCAAAGAATGGAGAAAGTTTTGCAAAGATCATTGGATCGGATTCATCATTTTAAGACCTGGATTAAATTTGGAGATCCACCTCAGACTGACATAGTTTCTTTTGCTAGTGGACAATATTTGATTAAGTACTCCATAGGTACACCACCAATTTCTTCCTTTGCCATTGCTGATACCGGAAGCAACGTTATATGGTTACAGTGCCAACCTTGTTTAAAATGCTTTCCTCAAAACTTACCTATCTTTAATCCGAAAAGTTCATCCACATATAGTATGGTTCCTTGCATTAGTATCGCATGTAGATCTTTTGGGCGTACAATTTGTACCAAAAATAAGATAAGTTGCTTGTATCAGGTGTCATATGAGGATGGATCATACACAAAGGGTGTGATTTCAAGAGATACCGTCACATTACCTACGCCTCATGGACATAGTTGGTCATTTCCTTTCATTAAATTCGGGTGTGGACATGACAATGGTGGCATTTTCCGTGCCGAAGAGACTGGCATTGTTGGTCTTGGAAGGGGAGAAACTTCACTTATTGGTCAAATGGACTTTGTAATTCAAGGAAAATTCTCTTATTGTTTGGTGTCACTTTATTATGAACCATTGTACACAAGTAAGATGAATTTCGGGGCAAATGCTATTGTTTCAGGCCCAGGTACGGTCTCCACCCCTTTAGATACTTCTAAGTCGCCATCAACTTTTTATTATTTAACATTGGACGGAGTTAGTATTGATGGTCAGAGACTAGAATTCTATGACTATTCATCAAATAATTCCAAATTTGTTGAAGACGGAAACATTCTCATAGACACTGGAACAATTATTACTTATCTTCCTCAAGGTTTCTACGAACGGATCAAGGAAATAGTGAAAAGATTGATTCATTTTAGACAGGTTTCCGATAAATTGTTCGACTTGTGTTATTTTTTGCGAACAGAAATAATCATATTTCCATTCATGACTTTTCACTTCAAAGGTGCAGATGTGAAGTTGAGAGCAGAGAATATATTTATTAGGGTAAGTGACACAACCATCTGCTTGGGAATTCTGCCAACAAAATTTAATGAGGATGCAATTTTTGGTAACGCAGCACAAAGAGATTTCTTAGTGGGATTTGATCTAAAGAAAGGGACAGTGTCCTTTAAGCCTACAGTTTGTGGTAGATATTCTTGATTTTTCTTGTCGAGTGGTCGTTTCATGCTAAAAAATGTAGTAGTCTCATAGAATAAAAATAGCGCATATAGAGCCACATGAAATCTTAAATGTTGTAATATTACTTTTAACATAATATTAATTTCGAGTACAGTGATGATTAAGCTTTGTTCCATTATCTACTATGTTTAATTCGAATTTCTCAATTATTTGACTAAACTAGTGTGTTATTATTTTAGAATAATTTTTAAAGTTTTAGAAATTTTATGTAATGTTCCATACATGCGATTGCTAAGTGCCACCAAAGTGCAAGGGCCTCCGGAAAAAAAAATTAACAGTAGGTATTTATGTATTTGTTTTCCCGTCCCCCACAAATTGTCTTCTTCTGTTTTCATCCTAGAGATATGGAGGGACAAGCCTACTTAGAATTTTAATTGAACATTTTAATCATTATACTCTTTTATGCGGTGCTATTTTTTTTTAAAACGTTTTTTTTTACATATTAATTTTGAAAACATAGTGATAGTATAAGTTATTGATTATTGATTCTTTTTAGATTTCGTATTTTTTTTTTCCAATTATATAAAAACTGGTAGAATTAATGTCCCCAATATTTAGTGTAATTATACTTACTATCCTTACGACTTAATTTAAAAAAAAAAAATTAATTCCAAAATACCCCTGGATACATTCTAATAAAGTAATTTGATGAGAAACACGAGAAAAATTGATTTAAATAAGTGAAAAAAATTGATTGATGAAATCAATGGGAAAATGAGTGAAATCAGTTGCAAATGGGTGAAATTGGTTTGATACCCTTGAGTTTGTGATTTCTTAGATGATACCTAGGAGTATTTCTGATTTTTTTTTTTATGAAATTAATTAACGTCTCAAGGGGTAATTGTATTGATTCCAATACTTGAAAGAGGAGAGACTATTTGGGTGAAATTTTCAGACACCCCTCTTGCTTCTTTGTCCTCTCACTTCTCAGTTTTTTCGAGTATGAAGTTTATGTATTTTATTTTCACGTCTCCCACAATTGTCTTCTTCTGTTTTCATCCTCGAGATAGGGAGGGATTAAAATGTAATTTCACATACATCCCATGTACTATACTATTATACATTGCTTATTTCTGTGGTGCAATTTAATATTTCACTTAAATTTTAAAACTTCTATTATTTTATATTAACTAGGAAAATGCACGTACGTTGTACGTTTCTAGTTAATGTCATTGGTATTTTTTGTAAATTAGAGTAAAATTAATTTTATTATGTCATAAAATAGAGCAAATTAACCCCTTTTCACCTATTTAATTCATTAGATTAATTCATTTTTCACCGATTTAACTTATTTTTTAGCCGATTTTATTCATTTTTACCAGTTTAATATTTTTTTATATGTTTTACCCTTTTTTTTTATTAGTTATAACTTATTTTCATTGTTTTTTCGATTTTGCCCTTTTGTTTTTTCCGTTTTAAATTATTTTTCTACCGGTTTCACGTTCTTTTGTTCGGTTAAACTCTTTTTTTTACTGATTTAACATGTTTTTATCATATTAACCCATTTTTAAATGATTTTATCATATTAACCCTTTTTCACCTATTTTGCACAAATTTTCACATGTTTTTTTTACCAATTTCAACTAACATTTCATTGATTTGACACGTTTTCACGGATTTTATTAATTTTTTCAACAATTTCACCAACTTTTGATGTTGTCGTTTCACCAGTTTCATCTTTTTCAGCTGAATTTCATTGACTTGACACGTTTTCACGGAATTTACTAATTTTTTCAACAATTTCACCAGCTTTTGATGTTGTCGTTTTACCAGTTTCATCTTTTTCACGAATATCACCTGAATATTCATCAATTTCAGTGGCACTTGTTTTACCGGTTTCACCCAAATGTTCATCATCTTCGCCAGTATTCACCAATTTCACCCGAATTTTCATCGATTTCACATATTTTCAATGATTTCGTAGATTTTTTTTATCGATTTCACCATTTTCCACGGATTTAACCTGTTTTTCTCGAAAAGAATTCCATAAAATTTCAAGGTTATGCATGTCTTGATATTATTGAATATTCTTTATATTTTTTCTGTTCTAACCAAAGTATAATTACGTAATTAGCTAAGTCATATATAATTTTTATTTTTTTATAGTAAGATGCGATTCAATTTTAATTTTTTTTGTAACATAATGTTATTTAAGAGAATTTCATTTTAAATTTTATATTTAGAGTGTTTATGACATATGTTGTACTAAACCTTTAAATTAACATTTTCTTACTTAAATAATTACTAATGCTAAAATATAATAATTTTGTATATTTTTTACGGGCTATTTAACTAATAGTATTTTTTGATAGTTCGTTTTTATATATTATTATAAGAGAAGAAGATTAAAATCACAAATATTGATATAAGAGAGAATTTATAAATTCTAGTAGTTTAAGTTGGAGATAAATTAAATATAATAAGACTTCATGTCAAATTTTATTTCTTCAATTACTTTTACATATTTACCATTAAATTAAATATCACTTTACAATTTAAAATAAGGGTATTTTAGTCCACACAAAAAAGTTAAGAAATATTCATGCTTTTATAATAGTAGAATAAACAGTAATTATACAAAAATAACCCTAAATTTATTCAGAGTCAAAATATCCGAAGACACATGATCATATTTGTAAGACCTCAAACGCTATCAGTTATCTCAAAATCAATTGGTATTAGGAAATGTGCATACCTTAGCCTTATAGTACATTTAGACATAAAAGTGACCATAGGTCAACTGTGACTTGACCCTGAATTCCATCACAGGACAATTTCTGCCATAACCCAGCTAATAATATTTTAGGACATACCTTTTACTCCCTAAAAGCCAAAATGAGTCTATCTTCCCTTAATAGAGAATGTAATATTCCACACCCCAATTAGTTTTCTATCATGACAATTACCATGTATATCTTATTCTCTTTCAAGTTTTAATCACAAAATCGAAGAAAGATGGAAAAGTAAATTATTTATGTTTTATAGGACTTTGCCTATACATTAAGAGCATATCAATGATGGACTGTTGCGGATTTTACACACACAAGTGCACGTATCGAACAAGTAATAAAGAGTAAGTATATGAGTATCGTCTCCACAGGGACTTGACTAAATATCAACCAAATTTCAATTCCTAACTTACTTTTAGTTCGGTTCTGAATTCCAATAGTATTTTTAGGTTTTTAACTAAGTATCTAAATTAATTAACTATCCTAAGTACTTGGATTGAGTTCGAATAATGAGAAGAGAGACCTAGGGTTATAATCCACTATGTTTACCATCGATTGCTTAATTGAGATTTTCATAGTTATTGTGGTGACAAGAGTGCTACCCGAGGATTTAAGTATATTCCTACGTATCTTCCGAATTACGTAAGACCCTAATGTATTATCCAAATCGACTCTATTCCTAGGTGATTCGTAATAAACAAAGCATTAAACACACACCTCATGTAATGGGTATAAACGCCTTAAGTATATTCCTATCCTAAAGGTTGCTTACTATTCAATTTCTATCTAATCCTAATCTCCCTTTTCCAAGTTCGAAAAGAATATTAAATCTAACAACTAGGTGATCAATCAAGTTGCAAGCATAGAGAACGAAATTAAATCAAACACAATAATAGCCCCTAACTACGAATAATCCAATAAAAATAATAAGAGTAACATAGTTTCATGAAAAACCCCTAGATCCTAAAGAATTAGTTCATGATAAATATATGAAGAAAAATAATAAAGAAAAACAAATCTGAGTTCATGTGGTTTTATAGACAAAACGATGAATCCGAGATAAAGATCTTCAATATTGCATTATTCTTACTTGGGAGATGTTCAGGACTTCTCTCTTTTATTTTTCAATTTTTCTCAAAGTAGATCTTTGATGTTCTAGGTGTATTCTATGAGAAAAGTATGTTCAAAGCTGATCAAAGATGTTTAATTTAGTGACCTAGCAGTCCTTAAATAGATCTACCAAGTTGAGGTCTAGTAGGAGACTTTGGACCCAAGTTTTCTCTTAAAATCCCACTGAAAATCACGTCAGCTTTGCGCAACAGTTTTTCAAGCGGCATAACTTTCAGCTCCGAACTCCAAATTAAGATCCGTAAAATGCATTGCATAGCTAACTCAATCCTTTACATAATACTCGAAATTAAGCTCCATTGGAGCTTTCCTGAAAGAGTTATCGTCCTTGGAGTACACAATAACATTTCTGACAGCTTTTTCCTTCTTTATTTTTGCACTATTTGACTTCGTTGGATCATTTCTTCGTTGTTCTTCACTTCCAATCATGTCCTTTATTCCAAATTAGCTTAGGCCTAAAATATGAACACAATATATAAGAAAATACCTCAATTCTTGCAATAAACAATCAAACCAATGAATCAAGCGAACAAAACACAAAACTAACTAAATTTGTCTAAGAATCTACAAAAATTCGAATAAAAGTAAACGAACTAGTAAAGAAAGTAGACTTGATAACACTGTTTTCACATAATTATCATGGACCTTTGACCAGATGTCATAAATTGAACAAACCTTTTTGTTTCTTTAATTGTATTTCTCTCTTTTCATTTTTTTTGGAAAGGTATAGAGTTTTTCGCAGTTATTCTCCTTGTTTTATTTTTTATTAGCAAAAGTACATCTTTGTTATTTTAGTTTTAGGATTTTTATTGAAAATTTCACAATTACCTTCCATGTTTCGTATATTTTAATTGCAAAAATTCATATTTTTGGGGTTTCTGAAATTTTTAATCTCTTTCGAGGCGCATTAGTCGGGTTTCTCTTCTTTTTGGCAAAGCAGGCCCCCAGTGGGAGGCTTGCACGACGGGCTATTAGCTAAGTGGTAGAGCGCGCCCCTAATAATTGCGTCGTTGTGCCTGAGCTGTGAGGAATATTCACCACATGGATAGTTCAATGTGCTTATCGACGCCTGACCCAGAGATGTGGATCATCCAAGGCACATTAGCATGGTGTACTCCTCCTGTTCGAACGGGATTTGAAACCAAACCTCTCCTCAAGAGGCACATAAAGTGATAACATCTCCCGACACAGATTTCACCCTCGTATTTACAAGCAAAATGCAACTAAAAAGAGTAAAAATACCATTTCATTGCTTAAATGACATAATTGTTAATTTGTTCAACTTGGTCTAGCATGGATAGTATTATTTTATCTAGTGAATGACAATAGTCGTCCTTCAAGTTTGACATTTGTAATAGTTTGATTTTTTAAGTTTACAACATCTCAGTTTGGTCCCTCCTGTGAATTATTTGTCCGCCGATTCCTTTCCGGGGAATCGTGACAAATTCTAGTGGTAAATCAGCTAATTCATCTACTAGCCCTTTTTTTTTTACCAATTCAACTTATTTTGCATGCATATCCAATTGTTTTCAAAGCATTTTAGACCCCTTACTTTTAATTGTGTTCCAATTTAGCCTTTGACCAATTTCAGGTGGGAAATTAATGGTAGTTCACTCTAAAATTATTTTCTTTCCCACGTTCTTAATTATTTTTACCTCCATTTTTATTAACCTCACTAGCTCAAAAATATATTAAAAAAATAAATGTAGTATATTCTATGTTTGGGCTGCTAACTTGTAAATTGATAAGTAATTTATCTTGAATTTTTGACATGTGGAATAAAAATTTTGGAGTAAGTCGATCATAACATTAAGGACTCAAGACTAGATGTCCAGAAAAATATTTGACATGTAACTATGTTTTCCGTGTAGATAATTATTGTCAAATGAGTAGGTTTCAATTCTCAAATCAATTTAATCAATAATATAATTATACGGAGAACATTGTATTTGATATATATAAGGCGAATTGGTGTCCTTTTATGTTTTTACCATTTTTAGCAACCATAACACATAAACATGTTACC